>JAVJIX010000389.1:117500-157500 GCA_036785185.1 Paratrypauchen microcephalus
TGGTTTAGGCCTGGTTCAGACCTGGTTTAGTCCTTTTTTAGACCTGGTTTTGGACCTGGTTTAGTCCTTTTTTAGACCTGGTTTAGTCCTTTTTTAGACCTGGTTCAGATCTGGTTTAGTGCTGGTTTAGTCCTTTTTTAGACCTGGTTTAAACCTGGTTTAGGCCTGGTTTAGACCTGGTTTAGACCTGGTTTAGTTCTTTTTTAGACCTGGTTTAGTCCTGGTTCAGACCTGGTTTAGTCCTTTTTTAGACCTGGTTTTGGACCTGGTTTAGTCCTTTTTTAGACCTGGTTTAGTCCTTTTTTAGACCTGGTTCAGATCTGGTTTAGTGCTGGTTTAGTCCTTTTTTAGACCTCGTTTAAACCTGGTTTAGGCCTGGTTTAGACCTGGTTTAGACCTGTTTTAGTCCTTTTTTAGACCTGGTTTTGGACCTGGTTTAGTCCTTTTTTAGACCTGGTTTAGACCTGGTTTAGTCCTTTTTTAGACCTGGTTCAGACCTGGTTCAGACCTGGTTCAGACCTGGTTCAGACCTGGTTTAGACCTGGTTTAGTCCTTTTTTAGACCTGGTTTAGACCTGGCTTAGGCCTGGCTCAGACCTGGTTTAGTCCTGGTTTAGTCCTGGTTTAGTCCTGGTTTATTCCTTTTTTAGACCTGGTTTAGTCCTGGTTTATTCCTTTTTTAGACCTGGTTTAGACCTGGTTTAGACCTGGTTTAGACCTGGTTTAGACCTGGTTTAGACCTGGTTTAGACCTGGTTTAGTCCTGGTTTAGTCCTGGTTCATGTTCATATATTTGTTCTTCTCCAGCGGACAAAGCTTACAGAGACATGAAGGTTCTGAAGATGAGTCAGTCCATCATCGTTTCTGGAGAATCTGGAGCCGGAAAAACCGAGAACACGAAGTTTGTGCTCAGGTCAGAACCAGAAGAACCGTGAAGGAGTCACTTAGAATATTTTAAATAAATACTGCAGGAAAAATAAAGGTCTCCTCCTCTTTTGTCTCAGATATTTGACCACGTCGTACGGGACGGGACAGGACATCGATGAGAGGATCGTGGAAGGTACTACATCCTCTGTTTACTCGTACTCAGCTGTGTGCACCTGCAGTCAGGGGCTCCATCTCATCCATCCATTTTATTCCACTTATCTGGGTTCGGGTCATGGGGGCAACAGTCTAAACAGATCTGCCCCCTGATCTCCCTGCACCAGCCCCTGTGGATCCTCCTGCGGGTGGTGGGTCCACGGGATTACGGCTCCACATTTATTTATTTATTTTGGTCTCTAACAAGCTTAAGACTCACCATAAACCGTGATAAAACCGTGATTAACTGTGATAAAACCGTGATAAAATGTGATAAAATGTGATAAACCATGATAAAACCGTGATAAAACTTGATGAAATTGTGATAAAATTGTGATAAACCATGATAAAACATGATAAACCGTGATAAAACGTAATGAAATTGTGATAAAATTGTGATAAAACCGTGATAAAACATGATAAACCGTGATAACCCAGGATAACCCGGGATAAACCGTGATAAAATCGTGATAAAATGTGATGAAATTGTGATAAAACCGTGATAAAATGTGATAAACCATGATAAAACCGTGATAAAACTTGATGAAATTGTGATAAAATTGTGATAAACCATGATAAAACATGATAAACCGTGATTAAACGTAATGAAATTGTGATAAGATTGTGATAAAACCGTGATAAAACATGATAAACCGTGATAACCCAGGATAACCCGGGATAAAACATGATAAAACCGTGATGAAATTGTGATAAAACCGTGATAAAACATGATAAACCGTGATAACCCAGGATAACCCGGGATAAACCGTGATAAAACCGTGATGAAATTGTGATAAAACCGTGATAAACATGATAAAACTATAGTCAGGGGCTCCATCTCATCCATCCATTTTATTCCACTTATCTGGGTTCGGGTCATGGGGGCAACAGTCTTAACAGATCTGCCCCCTAATCTCCCTGCACCAGCCCCAGTGGATCCTCCTGCGGGTGGTGGGTCCACGGGAGGACGGCTCCACATTTATTTATTTATTTTGGTCTCTAACAAGCTTAAGACTCACCATAAACCGTGATAAAACCGTGATAAAACCATGATAAAACGTGATGAAATGGTGATAAAACGTGATAAACAGTGATAAAACCATGATAAAATGTGATGAAATTGTGATAAAATTGTGATACAACCATTATAAAAATGTGATGAACTGTGATAAAACATGATAAGCCATGATATACCGAGATAAAACCATGATAAACCATGATAAAAAGTGATAAAGCAGTGATAAACCATGATAAAACGTGATCAACTGTGATAAACCATGATAAAACGTGATAAAGCAGTGATAAACCATGATAAAACGTGATCAACTGTGATAAACCATAATAAAACGTGATAAAGCAGTGATAAACCATGATAAAACGTGATCAACTGTGATAAAACATGATGAAATTGTGATAAAACCGTGATAAAACCATCATAAAATGTGATAAACCGTGATAAAACTTGATGAAATTGTGATAAAATTGTGATAAACCATGATAAAACATGATAAACCGTGATAAAACCGTGATAAAATGTGATAAATCATGATAAAACCGTGATAAAACTTGATGAAATTGTGATAAAATTGTGATAAAACCGTGATAAAACTTGATGAAATTGTGATAAAACTGTGATAAAACATGATAAACCGTGATAAAACATGATAAACCGTGATAACCCGGGATAAACCGTGATAAAACCGTGATAAAATGTGATAAACCATGATAAAAACCGTGATAAAACTTGATGAAATTGTGATAAAATTGTGATAAAACCGTGATAAAACATGATAAACCGTGATAACCCGGGATAAACCGTGATAAAACCGTGATAAAATGTGATGAAATTGTGATAAAACAATGATAAACGTGATAAAACTATATTATAAAACTATATTTTTTCTTTTCTTTTTTTGGTCTCTAACAAGCTTAAGACTCGCCATTTAAATCACCGAACATTTCAGAAGCTCAAACTGCAGCTGGACGTTCGTTCATCAATAACGTAACGTGTTTGTGTGTTTGTCTTTGTGCTCAGCGAACCCCCTGCTGGAGGCTTTTGGAAACGCCAAGACCGTGAGGAACAACAACAGCAGCCGCTTCGGGAAGTTTGTGGAGATCCACTTTAACGAGAAGGTGCGCTTTAACTATACAGTTTATACTCCTGTCTGCAGCCCTAATCTCCATGGAGACAAACAACAGAAAAGTTACACATTACACCTTTAACACTTTAGCTGATCTTGTGTTCTTGTTTTTCCAGTCCTAAACCAGACTAGACTAAACCAGGGACTAACCCGGAGACTAAAACAGGACTGAACCAAGACTAAACCTGGACTAAACCTGGACTAAACCTGGACTAAACCTGGACTAAACCTGGACTAAACCTGGACTAAACCAGGACTAAACCAGGACTAAACCAGGGACTAACCTAGAGACTAAAACGGGACTGAACCAAGACTAAACCAGGACTAAACCAGGACTAAACCAGGACTAAACCAGGGACTAAACCAGGATTGAACCAAGACTAAACCTGTGCTAAACCTGGACTAAACCAGGACTGGACCAGGACTAAAAAGTGAACTTCTAGGTGATTCTCATTCAGAGTTTCACTTGTAAAGTCTCCGTTGGTTGAGAGTCCAGCTGTTTTTCTGCTGATTCCAGTGAAATAAAGTTAATGTTCCGTGTTCTAGAGGGTTCTACTGGGATTAGCTACCGCTAATGTTAGCTTAATGTTAGCTTCATTTGGAAAGGAAACTAATGAGTGTAATTACACTCTGACCTCATTTCCCTGTTAAAACTACTTCAGCTCTGAGTTCTAGTGAATTTTAACTCTTTAAATTTAACACCAGTTGCAGCCCAACACCAAGAGGAGTTCAGACTGAAACATTTAGAGTTTATTTTCATTATAATCAAAACTTCAGCCCATCAGGTCTGATCAGGCACAGGCTTCATGACTCTGGAGGAACAGAAGTTTAGAGGGAGTTTTACACTTCTGTGGCACACATATTTATATCACAATGTTTCTTTTATAGACTCTATCCACGCCTACCGGAAGACGGTGATAAAGACGATGGTGATAAAGACGATGTGATAAACCGTGATAAACCGTGATAAAACGTGATAAAACCATGAAAAAACGTGATAAACCTGTGATAAAATGTGAGAAAACCATTATAAAACATGAAATAACCATGATTAACCATGATAAGCTGTGATAATCCATGATAAACTGTGATAAAACCGTGATAAAACTGTGATAAAGCAGTGATAACCATGATAAATCCATGATGAAGCAGTGATAAACCGTGATAAAACTTGATAAAATTGTGATAAAACGTGATCAAAATGTGATGAACTGTGATTAAAAACATGATAATCCATGATAAACTGAGATAAAACCATGATAAACTGTGATAAACCATGATAAAACATGATAAAACGGTGATAAACCGTGATAAAACATGATAAACCGTGATAAACTGAGATAAAACAATGATAAACGTGATAAAATTATATTATAAAACTATATTAATTATAATACAGAAATTAAAGGGCAATTAAAAGGGAAAAAAAATGACTCTGTAGGAACAGAAGTTTAGAGGGAGTTTTACACTTCTGTGGGACACATATTTATATCACAATGTTCCTTTTATAGACTCTATCCACACCTACCAGAAGACATTTGGAAACATGTGGATGATGACTTCCGGTGTAGTTCCTGATAAAACTGATAAACCGTAAAAACCTGTGATAAAGCCATGATAAACCGTGATAAATTCATGATAAAACCGTGATAAACCATGATAAAACGTGATAAACCATGATAAAACCTGATATACTGTGATAACACTTGATGAAATTGTGATAAAACGTGATAAAAATGTGATGAACTGTGATAAAAACATGATAAACCGATATAAAACCGTGATAAACTGTGATAAAACCGTGATAAACTGTGATAAAACCGTGATAAACTGTGATAAAATGCGATAAACCATGATAAAACATGATAAACCGTGATAAAACCCGTGATAAAACCCGTGATAAAACCGTGATAAAACCGTGATAAAACCGTGATAAACTGTGATAAAACCGTAATAAACTGTGATAAAATGTGATAAAACGTGATAAAACGTGATAAAACTGTGATAAACTGTGATAAAACCGTGATAAACTGTGACAAAATGTGATAAAACATGATAAACCGTGATAAAACCGTGATAAACTGTGATTAAACTGTGACTAAACTGTGACTAAACTGTGACAAAACTGTGATAAACTGTGATTAAACTGTGACTAAACTGTGACTAAACTGTGACAAAACTGTGATAAACTGTGATAAAATGTGATAAACCATGATAAAACGTGATAAACCGTGATAAAACCGTGATAAAACCGTGATAAAACCGTGATAAACTGTGATAAAACTGTGATAAAACGTGATAAAACCGCGATAAACTGTGATAAAATGTGATAAACCATGATAAAACGTGATGAACCGTGATAAAACAGTGATAAAACCGTGATAAAATGTGATGAACGTGATAAAACCGTGATAAAACTGTGATAAAATGTGATAAAACATGATAAACCGTGATAAAACCGTGATAAACTGTGATAAAATGTGATAAAACATGATAAACCGTGATAAAACCGTGATAAACTGTGATAAAATGTGATAAAACATGATAAACCGTGATAAAACTGTGATAAAATTGTGATAAAACTGTGATAAAATGTGATAAAACATGATAAACCGTGATAAAACCGTGATAAACTGTGATAAAATGTGATAAAACATGATAAACCGTGATAAAACCGTGATAAAACTGTGATAAAACCGTGATAAACTGTGATTAAACTGTGATTAAACTGTGACAAAACTGTGATAAACTGTGATAAACTGTGATAAAATGTGATAAACCATGATAAAACGTGATAAACCGTGATAAAACCGTGATAAAACCGTGATAAACTGTGATAAAACTGTGATAAAACGTGATAAAACCACGATAAACTGTGATAAAATGTGATAAACCATGATAAAACGTGATGAACCGCGATAAAACAGTGATAAAACCGTGATAAAATGTGATGAACGTGATAAAACCGTGATAAAACCGTGATAAAATGTGATAAAACATGATAAACCGTGATAAAACCGTGATAAACTGTGATAAAATGTGATAAAACATGATAAACCGTGATAAAACCGTGATAAACTGTGATAAAATGTGATAAAACATGATAAACCGTGATAAAACCGTGATAAAACTGTGATAAAACTGTGATAAAATGTGATAAAACATGATAAACCGTGATAAAACCGTGATAAACTGTGATTAAACTGTAACTAAACTGTGACAAAACTGTGATAAACTGTGATAAAATGTGATAAACCATGATAAAACGTGATAAACCGTGATAAAACCGTGATAAAACCGCGATAAACTGTGATAAAATGTGATAAACCATGATAAAACGTGATGAACCGTGATAAAACAATGATAAAACCGTGATAAAATGTGATAAATGTGATAAAACCGTGATAAAACCGTGATAAAATGTGATAAAACATGATAAACCGTGATAAAACCGTGATAAACTGTGATAAAACATGATAAACCGTGATAAAACCGTGATAAACTGTGATAAAATGTGATAAAACATGATAAACCGTGATAAAACCGTGATAAACTGTGATAAAACTGTGATAAAATGTGATAAAACATGATAAACCGTGATAAAACCGTGAAACTGTGATAAAACCGTGATAAACTGTGATTAAACTGTGATAAAACCGTGATAAACTGTGATAAAATGTGAGAAACCGTGATAAAACCGTGATTAAACCGTGATAAACCGTGATAAAACCGTGATAAACTGATAAAATGTGATAAAACATGATAAACCGTGATAAAACCGTGATAAACTGTGATAAACTGTGATAAACTGTGATAAACTGTGATAAAACTGTGATAAAACTGTGATAAAACCGTGATAAACCGTGATAAAACAGTGGTAAAGCAGTGATAAACCATGATAAATCCATGATAAAACTGATAAAACGTGATAAAATGTGATGAAATTGTGATAAATTTGTGATAGTGTGAAGTGTCTTGCTCATGGACACAGAGGCAGACTCAGACCCCTGACCTTCTGGTTTCTCCACAGAACACCGTGGTGGGAGGGTTCGTGTCTCATTATCTTCTGGAGAAGTCTCGGATCTGCACCCAGGGCCCCGAGGAGAGGAACTACCACATCTTCTACAGACTGTGTGCAGGAGCTCCAGAGGACATGAGGGAGAAGCTCCACCTGAAGGCCCCAGACACCTTCAGGGTAAAACCAGGACTAGACCAGGACTGAACCAGGACTAGACCAGGACTGAACCAGGACTGAACCAGGACTGAACCAGGACTGGACCAGGTCTGAACCAGGACTGAACCAGGACTGAACCAGGACTACACCAGGACTGAACCAGGACTACACCAGGACTGAACCAGGACTACACCAGGACTGAACCAGGTCTAAACCAGGACTGAACCAGGACTACACCAGGACTACACCAGGACTACACCAGGACTACACCAGGTCTAAACCAGGTCTAAACCAGGACTGAACCAGGACTAGACCAGGACTAGACCAGGACTGAACCAGGACTGAACCAGGACTACACCAGGACTGAACCAGGACTACACCAGGACTGAACCAGGACTACACCAGGACTGAACCAGGACTACACCAGGACTGAACCAGGTCTAAACCAGGACTGAACCAGGACTACACCAGGACTACACCAGGACTACACCAGGACTACACCAGGTCTAAACCAGGTCTAAACCAGGACTGAACCAGGACTAGACCAGGACTAGACCAGGACTGAACCAGGACTGAACCAGGACTGAACCAGGACTGAACCAGGTCTAAACCAGGTCTAAACCAGGTCTAAACCAGGACTGAACCAGGATTACACCAGGACTGAACCAGGACTGAACCAGGACTGAACCAGGACTGAACCAGGTCTAAACCAGGACTGAACCAGGACTGAACCAGGACTGAACCAGGACTGAACCAGGACTAAACCAGGACTGAACCAGGACTGGACTGGGACTGAAATTGGAACTAAAGCAGGAGTAAAGTCTGGCCTGGCACAGTCTGGTCTGGCACAGTCTGGTCTGGTCTGGCACAGTCTGGTCTGGTTCTTACCATCAGTGATTTTGTTGTTTGTTTTTCAGTACCTGAACAAAGGCTGCACTCGATTCTTCGCCTCCAAAGACACCGACAAACAGATCCCCCAGAACCGCAAGAGCCCCGAGGTGAGCGCCGGGAGGGCATCTGACACAAACTGACACACCAGGAGGGCATCTGACACAAACTGACACACCGGGAGGGCATCTGACACAAACTGACACACCGGGAGGGCATCTGACACAAACTGACACACCGGGAGGGCATCTGACACAAACTGACACACCGGGAGGGCATCTGACACAAACTGACACACCGGGAGGGCATCTGACACAAACTGACACACCGGGGGAGTCTGGGAGGGCATCTGACACACCGGGAGGGCATCTGACACACTGGGGAGTCTGGGAGGGCATCTGACACAAACTGACACACCGGGGGAGTCTGGGAGGGCATCTGACACACCGGGAGGGCATCTGACACACTGGGGAGTCTGGGAGGGCATCTGACACAAACTGACACACCGGGGGAGTCTGGGAGGGCATCTGGGTTTGACAGAGAGTTTCTGATTCAGAAAAAGCCAAAGTTTGAAATGAGTTTTTCAAACGAGCCTCTGGAGCTCGACTTGTGATTTCAATGAAAAACGATTCTCTTTCCAAACTCATATCACGGATTTGTCGCCTCGGAGACAGAATCGATCCTCTGCAGCGTCAGCGACATTCCCGCGGGCGCTAACTGTAGACACTGCTCTGTCTGAGCCTCAAGTCACACACTCCTGTACGTGTCCACACCTCCTGTCTGATCCTGAACCTGTCTGATCCTGATCCTGTCTGATCCTGATCCTGAACCTGAACCTGATCCTGACCCTGACCCTGACCCTGATCCTGACCCTGACCCTGATCCTGACCCTGACCCTGATCCTGATCCTGTCTGAGTCTGGTCCTGTCAGATCGGCAGGGCCGGGCCTGGGCAGGGCCTCCAGGTTCCACAGGGGGCGCCAGGGGCTTTGTGTCCTTAGGCAAGACACTTCACCCACATGGCCGAATATGATGGTGGTGGATGGTGATGGTCGGAGGGGCCGATGGCGCAGATTGGCAGCCTCGCTCCCCTCAGTCTGCCCCAGGGCAGCTGTGGCTACAATAGTAGTTTGCCCCACTGAGTGTGGACTAAACCAGGACTAAACCAGGACTTAAACCAGGACTAAACCAGGACTAAACCAGGACTAAACCAGGACTGAACCAGGACTAAACCAGGACTAAACCCTTGTAAATCTTGTATGTTCTCCTCGTGTTCTCCTCATGTTCTTGTATGTTCTCCTCGTGTTCTCATGTTCCTGTATGTTCTCCTCGTGTTCTCCTCATGTTCCTGTATGTTCTCCTCGTGTTCTCCTCATGTTCCTGTATGTTCTCCTCATGTTCTCCTCATGTTCCTGTATGTTCTCCTCATGTTCTCCTCATGTTCTCATGTTCCTGTATGTTCTCCTCATGTTCTCATGTTCCTGTATGTTCTCCTCATGTTCTCATGTTCCTGTATGTTCTCCTCGTGTTCTCCTCATGTTCCTGTATGTTCTCCTCATGTTCTCATGTTCCTGTATGTTCTCCTCGTGTTCTCCTCATGTTCCTGTATGTTCTCCTCGTGTTCTCATGTTCCTGTATGTTCTCATGTTCTCATGTTCCTGTATGTTCTCCTCGTGTTCTCTTCATGTTCCTGTATGTTCTCCTCGTGTTCTCCTCATGTTCCTGTATGTTCTCCTCATGTTCCTGTATGTTCTCCTCATGTTCTCATGTTCCTGTATGTTCTCCTCGTGTTCTCCTCATGTTCCTGTATGTTTTCCTCGTGTTCTCCTCATGTTCCTGTATGTTCTCTTCATGTTCCTGTATGTTCTCCTCATGTTCCTGTATGTTCTCCTCGTGTTCTCCTCATGTTCCTGTATGTTCTCCTCATGTTCCTGTATGTTCTCCTCGTGTTCTCCTCATGTTCCTGTATGTTCTCCTCATGTTCTCATGTTCCTGTATGTTCTCCTCGTGTTCTCCTCATGTTCCTGTATGTTCTCCTCATGTTCTCATGTTCCTGTATGTTCTCCTCATGTTCTCCTCATGTTCTCATGTTCCTGTATGTTCTCCTCGTGTTCTCCTCATGTTCCTGTATGTTCTCCTCATGTTCCTGTATGTTCTCCTCATGTTCCTGTATGTTCTCCTCATGTTCTCATGTTCCTGTATGTTCTCCTCGTGTTCTCCTCATGTTCCTGTATGTTTTCCTCGTGTTCTCCTCATGTTCCTGTATGTTCTCCTCATGTTCCTGTATGTTCTCCTCGTGTTCTCCTCATGTTCCTGTATGTTCTCCTCGTGTTCTCCTCATGTTCCTGTATGTTCTCTCCATGTTCCTGTATGTTCTCCTCGTGTTCTCATGTTCCTTTATGTTCTCCTCGTGTTCTCCTCATGTTCCTGTATGTTTTCCTCGTGTTCTCCTCATGTTCCTGTATGTTCTCTTCATGTTCCTGTATGTTCCCCTCATGTTCCTGTATGTTCTCCTCATGTTCCTGTATGTTCCCCTCATGTTCCTGTATGTTCTCCTCATGTTCCTGTATGTTCCTGTATGTTCTCCTCATGTTCCTGTATGTTCTCCTCGTGTTCTCCTCATGTTCCTGTATGTTCTCCTCATGTTCTCATGTTCCTGTATGTTCTCCTCGTGTTCTCCTCATGTTCCTGTATGTTCTCCTCATGTTCTCATGTTCCTGTATGTTCTCCTCATGTTCTCCTCATGTTCTCATGTTCCTGTATGTTCTCCTCGTGTTCTCATGTTCCTGTATGTTCTCCTCATGTTCCTGTATGTTCTCCTCATGTTCCTGTATGTTCTCCTCATGTTCTCATGTTCCTGTATGTTCTCCTCGTGTTCTCCTCATGTTCCTGTATGTTTTCCTCGTGTTCTCCTCATGTTCCTGTATGTTCTCCTCATGTTCCTGTATGTTCTCCTCGTGTTCTCATGTTCCTGTATGTTGTCCTCGTGTTCTCCTCATGTTCCTGTATGTTCTCCTCGTGTTCTCATGTTCCTGTATGTTCTCCTCGTGTTCTCATGTTCCTGTATGTTCTCCTCGTGTTCTCCTCATGTTCCTGTATGTTGTCCTCGTGTTCTCCTCATGTTCTTGTATGTTCTCCTCATGTTCTCCTCATGTTCTTGTATGTTCTCCTCATGTTCTCCTCATGTTCCTGTATGTTCTCCTCATGTTCTCATGTTCCTGTATGTTCTCATGTTCTCATGTTCCTGTATGTTCTCCTCATGTTCTCATGTTCCTGTATGTTCTCCTTGTGTTCTCCTCATGTTCCTGTATGTTCTCCTCATGTTCTCCTCATGTTCTCCTCATGTTCTCCTCATGTTCTCATGTTCTTGTATGTTCTCCTCATGTTCTCCTCATGTTCTCATGTTCTTGCATGTTCTCCTCATGTTCTCCTCATGTTCTTCTCATGTTCTCATGTTCTTGTATGTTCTCCTCATGTTCTCCTCATGTTCTCATGTTCTTGTATGTTCTCATGTTCTCCTCATGTTCTCCTCATGTTCTCCTCATGTTCCTGTATGTTCTCCTCATGTTCCTGTATGTTCTCCTCGTGTTCTCCTCATGTTCCTGTATGTTCTCCTCGTGTTCTCCTCATGTTCCTGTATGTTCTCCTCATGTTCTCGTACGTTCTTGTGGTCCTCCAGCACGTGAAGAGTGGCCCGTTGAAGGACCCTCTCCTGGACGACCGTCTGGACTTTAACCGAATGAGCGATGCCATGAAGAAGATCGGTCTGGACCAATCAGAGAAGCTCGATCTGTTCAGGACGGTGGCGGGCGTCATGCACCTGGGCAACATCGACTTCGAGGAGGCGGGCAGTACCTCAGGTGTGTACAAGTACTAATACTGCAAGTACTAATACTGCAAGTACTCATACTGCAAATACTAATACTGCAAATACTCATACTGCAAGTACTAATAATGCAAGTACTAATACTGCAAGTACTCATACTGCAAATACTAATACTGCAAATACTCATACTGCAAATACTAATACTGCAAATACTCATACTGCAAGTACTCGTACTGTAAATACTAATACTGCAAATACTCATACTGCAAGTACTCGTACTGTAAATACTAATACTGCAAATACTCATACTGCAAGTACTCGTACTGTAAATACTAATACTGCAAATACTAATACTGCAAGTACTCGTACTGTAAATACTAATACTGCAAATACTCATACTGCAAGTACTCGTACTGCAAATACTCGTACTCTTTCCTCTCTCCTCTTTCCTGGTTTAGACCTGGTTTAGTCCTGGTTTAGACCTGGTTTAGACCTGGTTTAGACCTGGTTTAGTCCTGGTTTAGACCTGGTTTAGTCCTGGTTTAGACCTGGTTTAGACCTGGTTTAGACCTGGTTTAGTCCTGGTTTAGTCCTGGTTTAGACCTGGTTTAGACCTGGTTTAGACCTGGTTTAGACCTGGTTTAGTCCTGGTTTAGTCCTGGTTTAGACCTGGTTTAGACCTGGTTTAGTCCTGGTTTAGACCTGGTTTAGACCTGGTTTAGACCTGGTTTAGACCTGGTTTAGTCCTGGTTTAGACCTGGTTTAGACCTGGTTTAGTCCTGGTTTAGACCTGGTTTAGTCCTGGTTTAGACCTGGTTTAGACCTGGTTTAGACCTGGTTTAGTCCTGGTTTAGACCTGGTTTAGACCTGGTTTAGACCTGGTTTAGTCCTGGTTTAGACCTGGTTTAGACCTGGTTTAGACCTGGTTTAGTCCTGGTTTAGTCCTGGTTTAGTCCTGGTTTAGACCTGGTTTAGACCTGGTTTAGACCTGGTTTAGTCCTGGTTTAGACCTGGTTTAGACCTGGTTTAGTCCTGGTTTAGACCTGGTTTAGACCTGGTTTAGACCTGGTTTAGACCTGGTTTAGAGGATGTGGGAGTTTGTCCTTCCGATTTTTACCTTTTTTTAAAAATAAGAAAAAAAACAGATCATTGTTTCCATGGTGACCACATAACAACAGAGCTGTCAAATGATTCCTCTCAAACTCAGGCTCCTCTTCTCTTCTGTCCCTGGTTCTTGTCTCATGTTGTCCCTGGTTCTTGTCCCTCAGGCTCCTCTGGTCTTCTGTCCCTGGTTCTTGTCTCATGTTGTCCCTGGTTCTTGTCCCTCAGGCTCCTCTGGTCTTCTGTCCCTGGTTCTTGTCTCATGTTGTCCCTGGTTCTTGTCCCTCAGGCTCCTCTGGTCTTCTGTCCCTGGTTCTTGTCTCATGTTGTCCCTGGTTCTTGTCCCTCAGGCTCCTCTGGTCTTCTGTCCCTGGTTCTTGTCTCATGTTGTCCCTGGTTCTTGTCCCTCAGGCTCTCACGTCTCATGTTGTCCCTGGTTCTTGTCCCTCAGGCTTCTTGGGTCTTCTGTCCCTGGTTCTTGTCTCATGTTGTCCCTGGTTCTTGTCCCTCAGGCTCCTCTGGTCTTCTGTCCCTGGTTCTTGTCTCATGTTGTCCCTGGTTCTTGTCTCATGTTGTCCCTGGTTCTTGTCCCTCAGGCTCTCACGTCTCATGTTGTCCCTGGTTCTTGTCCCTCAGGCTCTCACGTCTCATGTTGTCCCTGGTTCTTGTCTCATGTTGTCCCTGGTTCTTGTCCCTCAGGCTCTCACGTCTCATTTTGTCCCTGGTTCTTGTCCCTCAGGCTTCTTGGGTCTTCTGTCCCTGGTTCTTGTCTCATGTTGTCCCTGGTTCTTGTCCCTCAGGCTCCTCTGGTCTTCTGTCCCTGGTTCTTGTCTCATGTTGTCCCTGGTTCTTGTCTCATGTTGTCCCTGGTTCTTGTCTCATATTGTCCCTGGTTCTTGTCCCTCAGGCTCCTCTGGTCTTCTGTCCCTGGTTCTTGTCTCATGTTGTCCCTGGTTCTTGTCTCATGTTGTCCCTGGTTCTTGTCCCTCAGGCTCCTCTGGTCTTCTGTCCCTGGTTCTTGTCTCATGTTGTCCCTGGTTCTTGTCTCATGTTGTCCCTGTTTTTTGTCTCATGTTGTCCCTGGTTCTTGTCTCATGTTGTCCCTGGTTCTTGTCTCATGTTGTCCCTGGTTCTTGTCCCTCAGGCTCCTCTGGTCTTCTGTCCCTGGTTCTTGTCTCATGTTGTCCCTGGTTCTTGTCTCATGTTGTCCCTGGTTCTTGTCTCATGTTGTCCCTGGTTCTTGTCCCTCAGGCTCCTCTGGTCTTCTGTCCCTGGTTCTTGTCTCATGTTGTCCCTGGTTCTTGTCTCATGTTGTCCCTGGTTCTTGTCTCATGTTGTCCCTGGTTCTTGTCTCATGTTGTCCCTGGTTCTTGTCTCATGTTGTCCCTGGTTCTTGTCTCATGTTGTCCCTGGTTCTTGTCTCATGTTGTCCCTGGTTCTTGTCTCATGTTGTCCCTGGTTCTTGTCCCTCAGGCTCCTCTGGTCTTCTGTCCCTGGTTCTTGTCTCATGTTGTCCCTGGTTCTTGTCTCATGTTGTCCCTGGTTCTTGTCCCTCAGGCTCCTCTGGTCTTCTGTCCCTGGTTCTTGTCTCATGTTGTCCCTGGTTCTTGTCCCTCAGGCTCCTCTGGTCTTCTGTCCCTGGTTCTTGTCTCATGTTGTCCCTGGTTCTTGTCTCATGTTGTCCCTGGTTCTTGTCTCATGTTGTCCCTGGTTCTTGTCTCATGTTGTCCCTGGTTCTTGTCTCATGTTGTCCCTGGTTCTTGTCCCTCAGGCGGCTGTGCCATCAGACACCAGAGCAGTGAGTCGGTGGCGTTCTGTGCGGAGCTTCTGGGTTTGGAGCAGGACGACCTCAGGGTCAGTCTGACCTCCAGAGTCATGCTGACCACAGCGGGGGGCGTCAAAGGGACCGCCATCAAGTGAGTGCTGTGTCAGATGCCCTCCCCGTGTGTCAGATTGTGTCAGATGCCCTCCCTGGTCGTGTTTGTGACTCATGTGCCGCCCGTGTCCTCCAGGGGGCACCGCTGTCACACGTCTCAGGTTAACGTGAAATTTGTCCTTAAATGTCTCCGACAGCTCAATCTGTCATAAACCAAGACTACACCAGGTCTAAACCAGGTCTAAACCAGGTCTAAACCAGGTCTAAACCAGGTCTAAACCAGGACTGAACCAGGACTGAACCAGGACTAAACCAGGACTAAAACAGGACTGAACCAGGACTAGACCAGGACTGAACCAGGACTGAACCAGGACTGAACCAGGACTAAAGCAGAACTAGACCAGGACTAAACCAGGACTGAACCAGGACGAAATGATCAGAAGATGAAAAGTGTTCGTTCATTTGTTTTGATCGCTCGGGTCCGGAACCCATTATGATAAATTGTGAAATCGATTCGCCGTGACAACGCTATTCAGGAGAGAGAGAGGGAGAGGGAGAGAGGACCTGGTTTAGTCCCGTCTTAGTCCTGGTTTAGAACTGCTTTAGTTCTGGTTTAGTCCTGTTTTAGTCCTGTTTTAGTCCTGTTTTAGTCCTGTTTTAGTCCTGTTTTAGTCCTGTTTCAGTCCTGGTTTAGTCCTGTTTTAGTCCTGGTTTAGTCCTGTTTTAGTCCTGCTTTAGTCCTGTTTTAGTCCTGTTTTAGTCCTGTTTTAGTCCTGTTTCAGTCCTGGTTTAGTCCTGGTTTAGTCCTGTTTTAGTCCTGGTTTAGTCCTGGTTTAATTCTGCTTTAGTCCTGCTTTAGTCCTGGTTTAGTCCTGTTTTAGTCCTGGTTTAGTCCTGTTTTAGTCCTGGTTTAGTCCTGTTTCAGTCCTGGTTTAGTCCTGTTTTAGTCCTGTTTCAATCCTGTTTTAGTCCTGTTTTAGTCCTGCTTTAGTCCTGTTTTAGTCCTGGTTTAGTCCTGCTTTAGTCCTGGTTTAATCCTGCTTTAGTCCTGCTTTAGTCCTGCTTTAGTCCTGCTTTAGTCCTGCTTTAGTCCTGGTTTAGTCCTGGTTTAGTCCTGTTTTAGTCCTTCTTTAGTCCTGCTTTAGTCCTGTTTCAGTCCTGCTTTAGTCCTGCTTTAATCCTGCTTTAATCCTGCTTTAGTCCTGCTTTAGTCCTGCTTTAGTCCTGTTTTAGTCCTGTTTCAGTCCTGTTTCAGTCCTGTTTCAGTCCTGTTTCAGTCCTGGTTTAGTCCTGTTTTAGTCCTGTTTCAATCCTGTTTTAGTCCTGCTTTAGTCCTGGTTTAGTCCTGGTTTAGTCCTGGTTTAGTCCTGGTTTAATCCTGCTTTAGTCCTGCTTTAGTCCTGCTTTAGTCCTGCTTTAGTCCTGGTTTAGTCCTGGTTTAGTCCTGCTTTAGTCCTGGTTTAATCCTGCTTTAGTCCTGGTTTAATCCTGCTTTAGTCCTGCTTTAGTCCTGCTTTAGTCCTGTTTTAGTCCTGGTTTAGTCCTGTTTTAGTCCTGGTTTAGTCCTGCTTTAGTCCTGGTTTAATCCTGCTTTAGTCCTGCTTTAGTCCTGTTTTAGTCCTGCTTTAGTCCTGGTTTAATCCTGTTTTAGTCCTTCTTTAGTCCTGCTTTAGTCCTGTTTTAGTCCTGCTTTAGTCCTGCTTTAGTCCTGCTTTAGTCCTGCTTTAGTCCTGTTTTAGTCCTGTTTCAGTCCTTCTTTAGTCCTGCTTTAGTCCTGTTTTAGTCCTGCTTTAGTCCTGCTTTAGTCCTGTTTTAGTCCTGTTTTAGTCCTGTTTCAGTCCTGTTTTAGTCCTGTTTTAGTGCTGTTTTAGTCCTGTTTCAGTCCTGTTTCAGTCCTGTTTCAGTCCTGTTTCAGTCCTGGTTTAGTGCTGTTTTAGTCCTGTTTCAGTTCTGTTTCAGTTCTGTTTCAGTCCTGTTTCAGTCCTGGTTTAGTCCTGTTTTAGTCCTGTTTCAATCCTGTTTCAGTCCTGTTTTAGTCCTGTTTTAGTCCTGCTTTAGTCCTGGTTTAGTCCTGGTTTAGTCCTGGTTTAGTCCTGGTTTAGTCCTGGTTTAGTCCTGGTTTAGTCCTGTTTCAGTCCTGCTTTAGTCCTGCTTTAATCCTGCTTTAGTCCTGTTTTAGTCCTGTTTTAGTCCTGTTTTAGTCCTGTTTCAGTCCTGTTTCAGTCCTGTTTCAGTCCTGTTTCAGTTCTGTTTTAGTCCTGTTTCAGTCCTGTTTTAGTCCTGTTTTAGTCCTGTTTCAGTCCTGTTTTAGTCCTGTTTCAGTCCTGTTTCAGTCCTGTTTTAGTCCTGTTTTAGTCCTGGTTTAATCCTGCTTTAGTCCTGCTTTAGTCCTGTTTTAGTCCTGTTTCAGTCCTGTTTTAGTCCTGTTTTAGTCCTGGTTTAATCCTGCTTTAGTCCTGCTTTAGTCCTGTTTCAGTCCTGTTTCAGTCCTGTTTTAGTCCTGTTTCAGTTCTGTTTTAGTCCTGTTTCAGTCCTGTTTTAGTCCTGTTTTAGTCCTGTTTTAGTCCTGTTTTAGTGCTGTTTTAGTCCTGTTTTAGTCCTGTTTCAGTTCTGTTTCAGTCCTGTTTCAGTCCTGGTTTAGTCCTGTTTTAGTCCTGTTTCAATCCTGTTTTAGTCCTGCTTTAGTCCTGGTTTAGTCCTGGTTTAGTCCTGGTTTAGTCCTGGTTTAATCCTGCTTTAGTCCTGCTTTAGTCCTGCTTTAGTCCTGCTTTAGTCCTGGTTTAGTCCTGGTTTAGTCCTGGTTTAGTCCTGCTTTAGTCCTGCTTTAGTCCTGGTTTAATCCTGCTTTAGTCCTGGTTTAATCCTGCTTTAGTCCTGCTTTAGTCCTGCTTTAGTCCTGTTTTAGTCCTGCTTTAGTCCTGTTTTAGTCCTGGTTTAGTCCTGCTTTAGTCCTGGTTTAATCCTGCTTTAGTCCTGCTTTAGTCCTGCTTTAGTCCTGCTTTAGTCCTGGTTTAATCCTGTTTTAGTCCTTCTTTAGTCCTGCTTTAGTCCTGTTTTAGTCCTGCTTTAGTCCTGCTTTAGTCCTGTTTTAGTCCTGTTTCAGTCCTGCTTTAGTCCTGCTTTAGTCCTGTTTTAGTCCTGTTTTAGTCCTGTTTTAGTCCTGTTTCAGTCCTGTTTTAGTCCTGTTTTAGTGCTGTTTTAGTCCTGTTTTAGTCCTGTTTCAGTCCTGTTTCAGTCCTGTTTCAGTCCTGTTTCAGTCCTGGTTTAGTGCTGTTTTAGTCCTGTTTTAGTCCTGTTTCAGTTCTGTTTCAGTCCTGTTTCAGTCCTGGTTTAGTCCTGTTTTAGTCCTGTTTCAATCCTGTTTCAGTCCTGTTTTAGTCCTGTTTTAGTCCTGCTTTAGTCCTGGTTTAGTCCTGGTTTAGTCCTGGTTTAGTCCTGGTTTAGTCCTGGTTTAGTCCTGGTTTAGTCCTGTTTCAGTCCTGCTTTAGTCCTGCTTTAGTCCTGTTTTAGTCCTGTTTTAGTCCTGTTTTAGTCCTGTTTCAGTCCTGTTTCAGTCCTGTTTCAGTCCCGTTTCAGTCCTGTTTCAGTTCTGTTTTAGTCCTGTTTCAGTCCTGTTTTAGTCCTGTTTTAGTCCTGTTTCAGTCCTGTTTTAGTCCTGTTTTAGTCCTGGTTTAATCCTGCTTTAGTCCTGCTTTAGTCCTGTTTTAGTCCTGTTTCAGTCCTGTTTTAGTCCTGTTTTAGTCCTGGTTTAATCCTGCTTTAGTCCTGTTTTAGTCCTGTTTTAGTCCTGTTTTAGTCCTGCTTTAGTCCTGCTTTAATCCTGCTTTAGTCCTGCTTTAGTCCTGTTTCAGTCCTGTTTCAGTCCTGTTTCAGTCCTGTTTCAGTCCTGTTTCAGTCCTGTTTCAGTCCTGTTTCAGTCCTGTTTCAGTCCTGTTTCAGTCCTGGTTTAGTCCTGTTTTAGTCCTGCTTTAGTCCTGCTTTAGTCCTGTTTCAGTCCTGTTTTAATCCTGCTTTAGTCCTGCTTTAGTCCTGTTTCAGTCCTGTTTCAGTCCTGTTTCAGTCCTGTTTCAGTCCTGTTTCAGTCCTGTTTTAGTCCTGTTTCAGTCCTGTTTCAGTCCTGTTTCAGTCCTGGTTTAGTCCTGGTTTAGTCCTGTTTTAGTCCTGTTTCAGTCCTGCTTTAGACTCTTTTAGAACTTGGTGAGTTACACTCTGAACTCTGAGTCGATTCAAACGATTTTACAATTAGGCTTAAGTCCCTCTAAGATCTTTATCAGAGCAAAGGACAGAGTCTGGGGAGTCCTGGTCTGGACCTGGTCTGGGTTTGGTCCAGGTTTGGAGCCACAGAAGGGCCACACTTTTTACACACAAACTGAACTGGAGCCAGAGTCGATGGAGCCGAATCACGCCCGTGCTCACTTCCTTTTCCAGATTTAAACCAGGGACTAAACTCAGGTCTAAACTCAGGTCTAAACTCAGGTCTAAACTCAGGTCTAAACCAGGTCTAAACCAGGTCTAAACCAGGTCTAAACCAGGTCTAAACTCAGGTCTAAACCAGGTCTAAACCAGGTCTAAACCAGGTCTAAACCAGGTCTAAACCAGGGACTAAACTCAGGTCTAAACCAGGTCTAAACCAGGGACTAAACTCAGGTCTAAACCAGGTCTAAACCAGGGACTAAACTCAGGTCTAAACCAGGTCTAAACCAGGGACTAAACCTGGACTAAACCATGCCTGAACTACGTCTAAACCAGGTCTAAACCAGGTCTAAACTAGGTCTAAACTAGGTCTAAACCAGGGACTAAACCTGGACTAAACCATGCCTGAACTACGTCTAAACCAGATCTAAACCAGGTCTAAACTAGGTCTAAACTAGGTCTAAACCAGGGACTAAACCTGGACTAAACCATGCCTGAACTACGTCTAAACCAGGTCTAAACCAGGTCTAAACCAGGTCTAAACTAGGTCTAAACTAGGTCTAAACTAGGTCTAAACTAGGTCTAAACTAGGTCTAAACCAGGTCTAAACCAGGTCTAAACCAGGTCTAAACCAGGTCTAAACTCGGGTCTAAACCAGGTCTAAACTCGGGTCTAAACCAGGTCTAAACTCGGGTCTAAACCAGGTCTAAACTCGGGTCTAAACCAGGTCTAAACTTGCGTCTCAACCAGGTCTAAACTTGGGTCTAAACCAGGTCTAAACTTGCGTCTCAACCAGGTCTAAACTTGGGTCTCAACCAGGTCTAAACTTGGGTCTCAACCAGGTCTAAACTTGGGTCTCAACCAGGTCTAAACTTGGGTCTCAACCTGGTCTAAACCCGGTCTAAACCCGGTCTAAACCCGGTCTAAACCCGGTCTAAACCAGTAAATTTCCAGTGAAGTTTTATGTGACAGTGGAATGATTTGAGCAGGGGGACGGGAGGGCATCTGGCACAGCGGTCGGTATAAATCAGCGCCGGTGTTAGTTACAGCTGTGGGACCTTCTCTCCTGTGCCTTATATGATTTAATACTTTAATTCCTGCCGCCGTTTTCTCTTCTTCTCCTGTTGTAATTTAAGAAAACGACTCCAGACGAATCAAGGAAATAAACCTGAGTCAGAGTCGAGTTTTATTTCAGTTTCACTTCACAAAACGGAGCAGGTTTGAGTCCGAAATCCCAGAACTTAAATTTTTAATCAAACGCAGACGGGATAAATCGAGGTTTAGGAGGTTGAGCGTTCACACCCCTGGACCTCGAGGTTGCAGGTTTGATCCTTTTTCCCACAAGAGCGTCCTGCAGAGGGACTAAACCGGGACTAAACCGGGACTAAACCGGGACTAAACCAGGACTAAACCAGGACTAAACCAGGACTAAACCAGGACTAAACCAAGAACTCAACTAGGACTCAACTAGGACTAAACTAGGACTAAACTAGGACTAAACTAGGACTAAACTAGGACTAAACCAAGGACTAACCCAGGTCTAACCTCAGGACTAAACCAAGGACTAAACCAGGACTAAACCAGGACTAAACCAGGACTAAACCAGGACTAAACCAGGTCTAAACCAGGTCTAAACTCAGGGCTAGACTCAGGACTAAACCAGGACTAAACCAGGACTAAACCAGGACTAAACCAAGGACTAAACCAAGGACTAAACCAGGATTAAACCAAGGACTAAACCAGGACTAAACCAGGATTAAACTAGGACTAAACCAAGGACTAAACCAAGGACTAAACCAAGGACTAAACCAAGACTAAACCAAGGACTAAACCAGGACTAAACCAGGACTAAACCAAGGACTAAACCAAGAACTAAACCCAGGACTCAACTAGGACTAAACTAGGACTAAACTAGGACTAAACTAGGACTAAACTAGGACTAAACTAGGACTAAACCAAGGACTAACCCAGGTCTAACCTCAGGACTAAACCAAGGACTAAATCAGGACTAAATCAGGACTAAACCAGGACTAAACCAGGTCTAAACCAGGTCTAAACCAGGTCTAAACTCAGGGCTAGACTCAGGACTAAACCAGGACTAAACCAGGACTAAACCAAGGACTAAACCAAGGACTAAACCAGGACTAAACCAGGATTAAACCAAGGTCTAAACCAGGACTAAACCAGGATTAAACTAGGACTAAACCAAGGACTAAACCAAGACTAAACCAAGACTAAACCAAGGACTAAACTAGGACTAAACTAGGACTAAACCAGGACTAAACCAGGACTAAACCAAGCACTAAACCAGGACTAAACTAGGACTAAACCAGGACTAAACCAGGTCTAACCTCAGGACTAAACCAGGTCTAACCTCAGGACTAAACCAGGACTAAACCAGGACTAAACAAAGGACTAAACCAGGTCTAAACTCAGGGCTAAACTCAGGACTAAACCAGGACTAAACCAGGATTAAACCAGGACTGAACCAGGACTAAACCCAGGACTAAACCAGGACTAAACTAGGACTGAACCAGGACTGAACCAGGACTAAACCCAGGACTAAACCCGGACTAAACCAGGACTAACTAACTAACTTTGAACATCTCAAAAGGGCATCTGCCACACGGGGAGGGCATCTGGCTCACTCTCTGCCCCCCTGTGCTCTAGGGTGCCCCTGAAGGTGGAGCAGGCGAACAGCGCCCGGGACGCTCTGGCCAAGGCCGTGTACAGCCGCCTGTTCGACCACGTGGTGACCAGAGTGAACCAGTGCTTCCCCTTCGACTCCTCCGCCAACTTCATCGGCGTGCTGGACATCGCCGGCTTCGGTCAGTGACACAGACTGAGCGCTAACTGTAGGCACTGCTCTGTCTGAGGCTCTGTGAGACTTTAAAGGTGTAATTCGTTGTGTAACTTTTTGGTGGAGGCTCCGTCAAAGTGTTTCCTCCATAGAGATTTTATTCACTGCACATGGACGAGTGGAATCCGACTGCAAACGGATTGGGGTCGTATCAGATTCCTGTGCACAGGCTAAGGATCGTACAGGGATTGGTTTCCCAAATCCGATTGGAACCCCTGGCTTAGGCCGATAGTAACCCGCTCGGTGCCGCCTCGTGCACGATATCGGATCGGATCGGCGTACTGCGCATGCGCGGGAATTTTCGCCAGGGATTTCACCCGGAAGTGGCAGGAGGCGCCGACACCGTCATAAGTAGCGATTGTTGCCGGAAAAGTCAGACGAAATCATGGCTGCGAAGAAAGAACGCACAACACGTACACCAATGTGCTCCGGCAAACTAGTCCAGGTTTAGTCCAGGTTTAGTCCAGGTTTAGTCCAGGTTTAGTCCAGGTTTAGTCCAGGTTCAGTCCAGGTTCAGTCTAGGTTTAGTCCAGGTTTAGTCCAGGTTTAGTCCAGGTTTAGTCCAGGTTCAGTCCAGGTTTAGTCCAGGTTCAGTCTAGGTTTAGTCCAGGTTTAGTCCAGGTTTAGACCAGGTTTAGACCAGGTTTAGACCAGGTTTAGACCAGGTTTAGTCCAGGTTAAGTCCAGGTTTAGTCCAGGTTTAGTCCAGGTTTAGTCCAGGTTTAGTCCAGGTTTAGTCCAGGTTCAGTCTAGGTTTAGTTCAGGTTAAGTCCACGTTAAGTCCACGTTAAGTCCAGGTTAAGTCCAGGTTAAGTCCAGGTTTAGACCAGGTTAAGTCCAGGTTTAGACCAGGTTTAGTCTCATATTAGTCCGCCACATAGTTTGTTGTGTTTTTATTGAAGTAGTTGGACGACAGCGCCACATAGCGTAGCGGAGCCGTCCAGGTTGCTGACCATTATCCGATTACACAAATCCAATCCGAACCTACCATGTGCACGCAGTGATTGCTTTGTCTGGAATGTTTCACAGTTGCCATGGTTACCTAGTATCCCTAGTATCTCCATCGGTAAAGTCGAAGCCGGGCCAGTCTTCTGCGGAGGTGCCGCGGACTAATCTTGAAATTATCCCGAATTAAAAGACGTAATGCAGTCTCCCCCCGTGTCAACCCCTGATCAATATATTGCCTTATCAGCTGATCGATTATTATTCCAGACATTCTAATGACCAAAAACACGTCTATTCAGAATGAGGAAACAGCCCCGAAGTCAGACTGTCACAACGTGGAGGGAGACGTCTCAGTTGTTTTCTTGCGGAATACAGTGGTACCTCACCTTACGAAAGACCCAACATACGAAAATTCCAAGTTACGAAACGCCTTCACGTTAAATTCTGGTCTCTAGATAATTCAAGTTACGAAATCTCAAAAATTCAAATAATGCGCGCTCAGCCACACACATTATACACTTTTCTCAGACTGGATTTAAACTTTTCTCACATTTGTCTCTGTTTAAACACTCAAACTTTCATAGATTTTCAACAAAATTATTAATAGTGAAGTGTGGGGGGAAGGGGGAGGGGGGACACGTGTGTGGTAGCGCAGCATGACCCGGCGCGGGGCTTATTATTATTATTACCGGTATTATTATTATTATTAAAGAGGTCCAACGTGCTACATAAGCATAAGAAATCCAGGGTTCTCTACAAAGGTGAATGGTAGGTCACTCATTGCGATCATTTGTGCTCCTGCTGTGTTCTCCTGGGCCTTCGCGCTGTCAAGGGGCATTTGTTTGTCTCCTTTTCAAACTCTCCTGCAGCATGAGCTGACTCGTCTTTGGCTGGGTTGCCTGTAACTCGCTGTATTGTGTCGGGTGTTTGTTTTTGAGGTGCCGTATCGGTTTGTTGTGTTAAATGTCGCCCTTTCCTTTCCACCCCTCACAATCCCAAGTTTACATATCCCACCGTTTGCTATGTCAATGTTGTTGTCATCAACTTTATAGTATTTCCAGACCCAGACATACTCGCCAAACATTATAGCGTTCTTATAGCGCTCATTATAGCGCTCTTCTCTTCTCTGTACTCGCGCTTTGCGCTTCGAGCTGCTTCCGTGTATTTAACCAATATCGTGTCGCCGCACGTGTTGATGTTTCTGTGTGAAGTGTCACTCTGTGCCACCGCATAACCACAGATCTCATCTAGGATATGTTCAAAAATAATAAGAATACTTGCTACTAGCAAGTGTAAATAATGGGTGGGGATTTATGACGATTTATGCAACGGTGGCGACGAGGGTCCGAAAGGAGGACAAAATGTAAAAAAGGAGGACACGTGACAGACGGCCGGACAGACAGCTCTAAAACCGGACTGTCCGGACGAATGGTCACCCTAGTACAGTCTCTTAGCCAATCAGGACGCAGAACACAGTGTTACACTATAAAAAAAAGTTACACTATAAAAAAAAAAACTTGGATTGGGGCCTTGGAACGAATCAGGCTTTTTCCATTGAAATAGCTACTCAACTTACGTTACGAAACCACTTCTGGAACGAAGGTGAGGTACCACTGTAATTGTTTTGTTTTCTCGAGATCTCAAATAAATGATCTTATCTCGGGATAACAAGGAAGAAAAAATATTGCTTCTGAATATGGCCTCTGTCGACTTCGGCAGAATGAAACAAAACAACTCCAGGTCTGTTTTTGAGGAGGAACATTAGAGCATGATGTAAAGCTCATAAAGTCAGTTTAATGTGACCGGACCTTCAGTGAAAGTGCTTTATTGTGTTTACTGCGTCTAAGAATAAACGTGAACTTAAATGAACGGAGGCGACGCCGCGACTTGAACTGTTTCTGAGAGTTAAATAATGAGAATAGATTAAAGCTCATTCAACCTTTCTCCTCCTGTGAGCTCCTTTTACCAAACGAAAATGCCACAAACCTGGACCAAACCTGGACCAAACCTGGACCAAACCTGGACTAAACCTGGACCAAACCTGGACCAAACCTGGACCAAACCTGGACCAAACCTGGACCAAACCTGGACCAAACCTGGACCAAACCTGGACTAAACCTGGACTAAACCTGGACTAAACCTGGACCAAACCTGGACCAAACCTGGACCAAACCTGGACCAAACCTGGACCAAACCTGGACCAAACCTGGACCAAACCTGGACTAAACCTGGACCAAACCTGGACCAAACCTGGACTAAACCTGGACCAAACCTGGACCAAACCTGGACCAAACCTGGACCAAACCTGGACTAAACCTGGACTAAACCTGGACTAAACCTGGACTAAACCTGGGTTAAACCTGGGTTAAACCTGGGTTAAACCTGGGTTAAACCTGGACCAAACCTGGACCAAACCTGGACCAAACCTGGACTAAACCTGGACCAAACCTGGACCAAACCTGGACTAAACCTGGACCAAACCTGGACCAAACCTGGACCAAACCTGGACCAAACCTGGACTAAACCTGGACTAAACCTGGACCAAACCTGGACCAAACCTGGACCAAACCAGGACCAAACCTGGATTAAACCAGGACCAAACCAGGACCAAACCAGGACCAAACCAGGACCAAACCAGGACCAAAGCAGGATCAAACCTGGATCAAACCTGGATCAAACCTGGACTAAACCTGGATTAAACCTGGATTAAACCTGGATTAAACCTGGATTAAACCTGGACCAAACCTGGGTTAAACCTGGGTTAAACCTGGGTTAAACCTGGGTTAAACCTGGGTTAAACCTGGGTTAAACCTGGACCAAACCTGGACCAAACCTGGACCAAACCTGGACCAAACCTGGACCAAACCTGGACCAAACCTGGACTAAACCAGGACTAAACCAGGACTAAACCAGGACCAAACCAGGACCAAACCAGGACCAAACCTGGACCAAACCTGGACCAAACCAGGACCAAACCTGGACCAAACCAGGACCAAACCAGGACCAAACCAGGACCAAACCTGGACCAAACCTGGACCAAACCTGGACCAAACCTGGGTTAAACCTGGACCAAACCTGGACTAAACCTGGGTTAAACCTGGGTTAAACCTGGGTTAAACCTGGGTTAAACCTGAATAAACGTGAACTTAAATGAACGGAGGCGACGGCGCGACTTGAACTGTTTCTGAGAGTTAAATAATGAGAATAGATTAAAGCTCATTCAACCTTTCTCCTCTTGTGAGCTCCTTTTACCAAACGAAAATGCCGCAAACCTGGACCAAACCTGGACTAAACCTGGACCAAACCTGGACTAAACCTGGACTAAACCTGGACCAAACCTGGACCAAACCTGGACCAAACCTGGACCAAACCTGGACCAAACCTGGACCAAACCTGGACTAAACCTGGACTAAACCTGGACTAAACCTGGACCAAACCTGGACCAAACCTGGACCAAACCTGGACCAAACCTGGACCAAACCTGGACCAAACCTGGACCAAACCTGGACCAAACCTGGACTAAACCTGGACCAAACCTGGACCAAACCTGGACTAAACCTGGACCAAACCTGGACCAAACCTGGACCAAACCTGGACCAAACCTGGACTAAACCTGGACTAAACCTGGACTAAACCTGGACTAAACCTGGGTTAAACCTGGGTTAAACCTGGGTTAAACCTGGGTTAAACCTGGACCAAACCTGGACCAAACCTGGACCAAACCTGGACTAAACCTGGACCAAACCTGGACCAAACCTGGACTAAACCTGGACCAAACCTGGACCAAACCTGGACCAAACCTGGACCAAACCTGGACTAAACCTGGACTAAACCTGGACCAAACCTGGACCAAACCTGGACCAAACCAGGACCAAACCTGGATTAAACCAGGACCAAACCAGGACCAAACCAGGACCAAACCAGGACCAAACCAGGACCAAAGCAGGATCAAACCTGGATCAAACCTGGATCAAACCTGGACTAAACCTGGACTAAACCTGGATTAAACCTGGATTAAACCTGGATTAAACCTGGACCAAACCTGGGTTAAACCTGGGTTAAACCTGGGTTAAACCTGGGTTAAACCTGGGTTAAACCTGGGTTAAACCTGGACCAAACCTGGACCAAACCTGGACCAAACCTGGACCAAACCTGGACCAAACCTGGACCAAACCTGGACTAAACCAGGACTAAACCAGGACTAAACCAGGACCAAACCAGGACCAAACCAGGACCAAACCTGGACCAAACCTGGACCAAACCAGGACCAAACCTGGACCAAACCAGGACCAAACCAGGACCAAACCAGGACCAAACCTGGACCAAACCTGGACCAAACCTGGACCAAACCTGGACCAAACCTGGACCAAACCTGGGTTAAACCTGGACCAAACCTGGACTAAACCTGGGTTAAACCTGGGTTAAACCTGGGTTAAACCTGGGTTAAACCTGGACCAAACCTGGACCAAACCTGGACCAAACCTGGATTAAACCTGGACCAAACCTGGACCAAACCAGGACCAAACCTGGTTTAAACCAGGACCAAACCAGGACCAAACCAGGACCAAACCAGGACCAAACCAGGACCAAAGCAGGATCAAACCTGGACTAAACCTGGATCAAACCTGGATTAAACCTGGATTAAACCTGGATTAAACCTGGATTAAACCTGGGTTAAACCTGGACCAAACCTGGACCAAACCTGGACCAAACCTGGACCAAACCTGGACCAAACCTGGACCAAACCTGGACTAAACCTGGACTAAACCTGGACTAAACCAGGACCAAACCAGGACCAAACCAGGACCAAACCTGGACCAAACCTGGACCAAACCAGGACCAAACCAGGACCAAACCAGGACCAAACCAGGACCAAACCTGGATTAAACCTGGACCAAACCTGGACCAAACCTGGACCAAACCTGGACCAAACCTGGACCAAACCTGGACCAAACCTGGACTAAACCTGGACTAAACCTGGACTAAACCTGGAAAGTGAAATACAGCGACAGTCCTTTTTCAAATGTTCCTCATGCATGACACCACCCCCCTCCTCCACAGCTCCCTAATCAGAAAAGCCTCCTCTCACCTCCTCCATACGCTTTAAATCACGTTTGTTGAAGTTTCCTGTCCAGAAGTAATTTATCGACCAACGCGTCAACTCTTTAGACCCTTTGTCTGCTTCAGTGCACGCCATCGCTGGAAGGAATCTCCGAGAATCACCTTCTCCTTTTCCCCTTCGCTTCTTGTTTCAGCGACCTCATAAACGGACTTTCTTTTGCAGCGAACTGAACTTTCGTGGATTCTCGTCCGCCATCGCGACAAACTTTGTGCGAACTGCGAGGAAGCTACAGTTGGAAAAAGCCGCTAAGATCCGCCGCGTTGGTCGAGTAAACGGCGTCTTGCGTCTGTGGAATGTGCGGGAGGCGAACGTAAACCCTGAAATCCCACTGCGCCGGAGAGTCGGTTACTCTAGAAACGAAGGGAGTTTGATTGACAATAGATAACGTAGCTTCATTATCTATTGGCTAATGTTTGTCTGGCCCCACCGCGTCCACAGTTGATGGATTTTCATTCTTTTTTGTTTGGTCATCATAATTACAAGGTCGCTGCAGCTCTAAAATGCTATTTTCAACTTTCATTGACAATTTGAAGCTAAAAAAAATCCTCCATACAACCTTTAACTCAAAGAACTACGATTTAAAAATGCTTAGAACAGTCATTTCTTCATGTAGCCTGCGCTGAAAGAGAGCAAAGGATCATGGTCTATGCAGTTCTCTCTGTATTTTTAGCTCATTTTGCACTATTACTGTTAATTAAAGGAATATTAAAGTTTTTTACAATCTGAAGCTTATTTCGGTAATAAAACACGTTGATTTACTCACCCATATCACTTTAGTGACATTTGGAGCAGTTCCATAGATTTGGTTGGTTAGGATATCCGGGTAACGTGAGTGCTCGGGGCACGACGTTGTGGTCAACAAATAATCCAAACTTTAGCACTTTTCAAATCACAGAAGCTCAATGTGTCACTGTACAGTTTTGCTTGGTCAAAAGCGCCTGAAACCCGATACCCAGCTATAGTTTCATTAGATTGCGTCATCATGACTTTAATAACAAACCAATTCAATGCAAACAATAATCGTGTGTTGGCTACTTACTCAGCTGAAAGTTGCCCGTGTGGTCCGGCTTTGGCTGGCTCCTCCAATTCAACTTCAGAACACGAAAAAATGTTTCTATTACACTACGGTTCATCATAGCACGAATATCCTCCAGAGTCGACAGACACAGATTTGTTTTCATTACCCAGATGTTCATCTCCTGGCCACAAATCCCACTCGACACAGCAAAGGCATTCTTCCTCTGTTGCCATCGACGTACAACGTCCACATAAACACCACCAGGTCCTGTGTTTTCGTAGACGGCCTGTCTCTTGCTCTTCTCTGGTGCTCCTCAAACTGTCTCCGCTTCCTTCTTTCTAACACCTCCTCATCCGTATACTCAAGCTGAAAACGACAGGGACGGCATCATACTCAAATAAGTCCTCTTCAGTCGCAAAGTCCCAATCTTCAGCCATGTGTCGCAACAGAAAAGTTCAGAGCGGTGTTTATCTGCGAATCAGCTGGGAATTCGCACATGCGCACTGTCCTCTATGATGACGTCATCAGATGAAACTATAGCTGGATATCGGGTTTCAGGGCACTTTGGACTCCACTTAAAGTCTACGCTGACACATTGAGCTTCTGTGATTTGAAAAGTGCTAAAGTTTGTGTTATTTGTTGACCGCAACATCATGCCCCGAGCACTCACGTTACCCGGATATGCTAACCTACCAAATCTACGGACCTGCTCCAAATGTCACTAAAGTGTTTTATTACCGAAAAAACGTTAATATTCCTTTAAGAGAAGAGTCTTGTAATTTCTTCAACTGCGATGGTCCACGATGTTATTGTGAGACCTCTGACGAAATGATTTAACGATATTTCCATTATTGTTACATCACAATAAAAAATACATTTACAATAGTACTTAATCAAGTGTTAATCTCAAAAACACACCTGGAGTTGTGTTTGTTTCATTCACAGGTTTGAGGAACTCTTTATTATTCGTCTGTAACATCTCCAAAAGCTCCAAACGCTCTGGTCCACCTTGTGATGTCATCAAGTGGTAGTTTTCAAGTGAACAGCTCCAGTAGAAATTGGCAATTCCAGGACTTAAATGATCCAATGATTCTAGTGAAGGTGTGTGGAGTTTAAAAACCCAGTGGAGCCCTTTTTCTATTACTACATGATGACATCACAAGGTGGAACAGAGTGTTTTCTGTTTAGAGAGAAGCGTAACAGCGTAAATCTACAGGGTTTGTGAGTTAAACACAACTCCAGGTCTGTTTATGACGAGGAAACGACGTTAGAACAGAGAACAGTGTGGTACGAACCCTTTCTCAACTTACAACCTTAAAATAAAACACAAAAAGTCCCAGATATCACATTTTAGACCTGTTCGTAGCAACAGTTTCCACGGCAACCAGAGACCCCGAGAACACGGTCACGCTAACGGGCTAGCACGAGTGACGCGAATGTGGCAACGCACTCAAACCAGGGACATGGCTCGCTGCTCTGAACGTACGCACTGTTCACGCACTGTTCCCTATAGAGGGCGCTGTTTAGGGGTCACGAACAACCAGCGAGTGACCGAGTGACAAACGGTGTGTTCAAAATATCCCACAATACACCTGGGAAAGTAGTGTCCAGCGCCGGTCACTAGGGATTAGTTTAGAGTGACCAAACGTCCCTGTTTACCAGGACAGTCCCCGTTCTGAGCCCTGTGTCCCCTGTCTCAGCAGAGTCATACAAAACTATTAATCTATCCCAGTTTTATAAAAGAAATGTCCCAGGTGTCCCTATTTTTCAGCAAAGAGAACTTTGGCTGCGTCCCATTACTCTGTCCTTCCCACCACTCGATTACCGTTGGCGTCATCGTCCCTCGCCATGTCAAGGATTGTCGGGTACCTCAGCTCGACAAAAACTAGTTTGTTACATATACGTGAAAGTTCGATGAAAACGATAACGTCGGCTAAACGGACACCGCGACAACAGTTCACTAAAAGTAACGTAGAACATCAGGCATGAAAACAGATCAGACCTGGTTTAGACCTGGTTTAGACCTGGTTTAGTCCTGGTTTAGTGCTGGTTTAGACCTGGTTTAATCCTGGTTTAGTCCTGGTTTAGACCTGGTTTAATCCTGGTTTAGTCTTGGTTTAGTCCCGGTTTAGTCTTGACTTAGACCCGGTTTAGTCTTTGTTTAGTCTTGATTTAGACCTGGTTTAGTGCTGGTTTAGACCTGGTTTAGTCTTGGTTTAGTCCTGGTTTAGACCCGGTTTAGACCTGGTTTAGACCCGGTTTAGTTCCGGTTTAGTCCCGGTTTAGTCCCGGTTTAGTCCCGGTTTAGACCTGGTTTAGTCCTGGTTTAGTCCCGGTTTAGACTTGGTTTTGGTTTAGTCCTGATTTAGTCCTGGTTTAGTCCTGGTTTAGTCCTGGTTTTAGTCCCAGTTTAGTCTTGTTTTAGTCTTGTTTTAGTCCTGGTTTAGTCCTGGTTTAGTCCTGGTTTAGTCCTGGTTTAGTCCTGGTTTAGTCCCGGTTTAGTCATGCCTGAACATAAGCGTAATAATTGTAAACCTGCTAAACTTTTAATCGATAATTACAACTGCTGAAAATACATTTATGAGACTCCTCGGCTGGTCCATGTGACGCTCCATCCTGATCCCAAAACCTGCCTGAGCTTGTAGACGTACCCCTTCGTTTCAAGTCTGGTCGTGAGCTACTTCGTTTCAAGGGGTAGTTGTAGTAGTGTCCAGCGCCGGTCACTAGGGATTAGTTTAGAGTGACCAAACGTCCCTGTTTACCAGGACAGTCCCCGTTTTGAGCCCTGTGTCCCCTGTCCCAGCAGAGTCATACAAAACTGTTAATTTATCTCAGTAAAGAGAGACTTTGGCTGCGTCCCATTCCTCTGTCTTACCCCTTCCCCTTTATCTACATCTTTGTCTTGCCTCTCGATACCGAGCTGAGAGGGCTTGGGGTACGGATGTTCTCCTAGGAAACGGGACACCACTCCATTACCGTTTGCGTCATCGTCCCTCGCCATGTCAAGGATTATCGGGTACCTCAGCTTGACGACAAACTACTGTACTTTTCGGACACTTCGGACCCTGTGGCGTATAATCAAGTGCGGCTTATGTATGGAGGATTAATTCTTTATCAAGACAGAGAATGTAGCGCGTAACCCGAGCTCCACTGCACGTGTCAGCGTTTACGCACGTACCCTGGCGAAACCACAGCACACCACCGGCAGCTGAAGCCTTGTTTTAGCCACAGGTATCAACAGTTCTGTGAGATTAAGATTCAGGGGGTTTACCCTTTAAATTAAACTTTAAACTTTATTTTAAGGCTTACAGAGGCTACAGACTGGCCATTTTACAGAAAAACTAACCCCTAAACAGAAAAAGAAACAAACAAAAAAACAAACAGAAAAACAGAAAAACCCCAAGACAGAAAAGGTTTGGGGGGTTTACCCTTAAAGTTAAACTTGAAACTTTATTTTAAGGCTTCCAGAGGCGACAGGCCATTTTACAGTTTTACTGCCGTGTTTCTGCCGTGTTACTGTCGTAGGCGCTGTTAAAAAAAAGCACGTACCGGTATTTACGTTAATTAAAATAAAATAAAAAATCCTTTTGTGTCCCATCTTTCTGTGTAAATATCTCAAATTACAATGTGGCAGTGTTGTATAAAGTACTGGAAAATAAAACTCAAGTAAAAGTATAGGTACCCCTCCCAAAAATGACTTTGGTAAAAGTCGAAGTCACTGACTGAAATGTTACTTGAGTAAAAGTCTTAAAGTATCTGGAACTTCTTGTACTTAAGTATGACAAGTAATGTAAAAATAAATGTACTCAAGTAATGTAATTAAAAGTACAAGTACAAGTTCCTTTTGTGTAACCGAAACAATGTCACACAAAGTTTCTACATGTTATGCTCAAGATGTGTGAAAAGTCCCTCAGTCGTCCAGGTAGAATCCATGATAAAAGGAGAAGTTCAATTTGTCAACTGGACAAAGTTTGTTTGGTTGAAGACGTTTCGCCGCTCATCCGAGAGACTTCTTCAGTTCTGGTTGGTTAGTCCTGTTTATATCTAGCTGCAGGGAGGAGCTCACTACACTGAAATCATTCTGAAACTATCTTAGCTGAGTAGTTTCAGAATGATTTCAGTGTAGTGAGCTCCTCCCTGCAGTTATGCTCAAGGTTTCACAACGGTGTCTAGAATGTCCATGCTATGGTTACTGAAATTGGAATATAGACGCTAACAATTTCATTAATCTAGAATTACCTCGATGTGTTTCTTGAGGTTGGACGGGGAGTTTCTGTAAAATAGGATTTCCATGTTTCTTGGAAGGCACAAGAGGCACTTCATTCGATAGGACGAATCCTTCATATCAGCGTAAGAGAACATTGTGTTTAAGTACGGCCAGGGATGCTCATCGTCAGGTCCCCCTTCATTTGTAGCCGAAATGGATGCTGTCTCCTCTTCCATCAGGGATGTTGATTGATTAAACTAGCTGCATGAAACCAACAGGTGTAGGCTGATTGTCATGCGCAAGTAGCGAACAAGCCCAGGCACGTCCTGACTTCCTTGCAGTCAGTAGAGGTTTTTTTTTGTAACAAGTAACTAAACGGCACATTGAAAATGTATCGGAGTAAAAGTATGCAATTAAATTCAGAAATGTAGTGAAGTAAAAGTAAAAGTTATCCTTTTTTTTAAAACTCAAGTAAAGTACAAAGTCTCCCAAAATGTACTTAAGTACAGTAGTGAAGTATTATTACTTCGTTACTATACAACACTGCAATGTGGACACCTGCGACTTATAGTCAGGTGCGGCTTATATATGTACAAATCTTAATTTTTTATAGTCAGGTGCGCTCTATAGTACAAAAAGTATGGTAGCTCGTTTATACATGAAAGTTCGATGGAAACGATAACGTCAGCCAAACAGACGCCACGACAGCAGTTCACTAAAAGTAACGTAGATCATAAGCGTCATAATTGTAAACCTGCTAAACTGTCGATAATGCTGAAATGTGTGTAGAATCCCTCAGTCGTCCAGGTAGAATCCGCGGCAAAAGGAGAAATTCAAATTGTCAACTGGACAAAGTTTATTTGGTCGAAGACCACATAAGTGGTGGAAAGCGTTTTCCTGCTCACCCAGCCATTGTCCGAGTCTGTCAGCACTGACCGCCGCGGTATCTGCAGCTCCTCTGCGTTAGACTGGAGTCTAACGTCGCCAGAGAAAGATTTCGGCCAAAAGGAATTAATTTGCTCGATGCTTTTCCCAATTACTTTCTGTGTAGTGCGCATTCATATCGAGTGCAAATAAATGTGCAAATCAACACGGAGAGCTTGACTTGATCATTTTGGGTGGGAACTATTTTTCAGTGCGGAAAAAGAAAGCCGAAGCACACACCACGCTGCGTAACAGGGGAATCCCTGTTTACGCACCAGGAAGGGAGTTCCCCTGTTACGCAGCGTGGTGTGTGCTGCAGATACCGCGGCGGTCAGTGCTGACAGACTCGGACAATGGCTGGATGACCAGGAAAACACTTTTCACCACTTATTTTAGTCTCTGGACTGTGGGGAGATGCCCAAGTTTGACCTGGGGGTGGCATATCCCTTTAAATTGTCATTTGTTTTGCTAAAATACAGAAAACTGCTTCAAAATGACCAAAACACAAAGAAAACTTGACTCACGTTCGTCATGAATGGGCCGAGTGCAGAACAGTTTTCCTTTTCCAATTACGTACTCGTTTCATCATTTTATTAGAGATAAGCAGATAAGAAGTTTGTGTGTTTGTGTTCTTACGTTAGGTCGGGTCACTTTTAATCGTACCGTAGGTACATTTGTTTTGCAGATTTGAGAGGTTTAGTCCATAAATCTTTAAGTCATTCATCACACTTGGCTGAAAAAACACAAATATTTTCCAAGATGGGGTACAAAAATCGATAGATAAATAGATTACAGTTTATTCATTATTACGACAGCAGCTGGAACGAAGCTCCTTTTAAAACGATTCGTTCAAGGTCTCGGGACTAAAAACCACAGACCAGAGAGAAGCAGCTGAAACTTCAGAGTTCTGAGTTTAGAGCTGCACATTGATCCTGAACACTTTTAAAGGGTTCAAGGGTTTTAAAGGGTTTTCTGATCTACAGTTTGTTCTAATGTCGTTTCCTCGTCACACACACACCTGAAGTTGTGTTTTGTTTCATTTAGTGATGCACCGATCCACATTTTTTCCCTTCTGATCCGATCCCGATACTTGAATTTGGATATCGGCCAATACTGATACTATTCCGATCCCAAAAGTGTTTTCAGTTTTATCATCATTATTGTTAAAGTACAAATAAACTCATCTCTACAGGCAGTCGGCCTTTGACATGAACAAGTGTTTGTGTCCCAAAGGGAAACTTGAGGTAAGTATAAGTGTAGAATTACACTGCCTGACAAAAGTGAACTGAACTTTCATAAATAATAACAAGATGTATTGGTAATGACAACAAATCAATGTATTGATATATTAAAGCAAATTTCCTCATGTGTAAAGGCATATGTAAAGGCATATTATTGCAAAAATGGGGACTCATCGCAGTGGAGGTCTAACTCAGGTCTAAACCAGGCAAGAATGGCATAAAGATAGGACAGGATTTCTAGCGGGATCTCCCCCTGGTTTAACATCTGCACTTTTTTTACCTGGAGCGCCACACAACAGAGGCCGTGTGAATCGTGGTCAGTCCAGTGCACAGTGAGGCTCAGCAGTGACACTGGGCAGAACGATGTCCAAATATCTGGAGTAAAGCTCAGATCTGGAACTCTTTTTAGCTTCTCAGCTAACTTGTTGACACTCGGTTGTAGAGTTCGGGTAGCGCTGATCGGATCTCTGATAAATCGCTTCCGCCTCTCAACGGCTTTGCAAACATTGCACGTTGCGGTCTTTTTTTGAGGTGTTTCTAGTAAAAAGTATTTCCACACAGCGGACATGTTGTGATGAAAAGTTGGTTAATTGCCCTGTGCTGCTCAGGACTAGACTAGCTCAGTGTTCGCCTGCTCGCTCGTACTGCTACTTCGCTAGCTGGCTGCAAACTGTGGAATGGATTTTTCCTGCCGTGTCTCATAATTTCTCTGTGTCTCATTGAGATCGGAAATTCCGATCCATGAATTACGTTGATATTGGAACCTGATACCAATACTGGATTGGATCGGCCCCATCCCTAGTTTCATTCACAAACGTTTAAAGTGACAGTGTGTAAGATTTTTACCCGTTAATTACTGAAATTGAAGATACCCATTCAAAAATACATTGTTTTCCAAGCCTTTTCACTTCCATCATGAAATCAAAGTATTCTTTTGGACTTAGATATAGTCACATAAAAGGGGGATCTTCCCCATGCAGAGGCAGCCATTTTGAATACGAGAGCCGCAGAAGGACATTTGGGCTTCGCCTTCGGCAAGGCTCGTCGTTTTGGGTAAACAACACAAGCATGCTGCCAGATCAGACTCGTAATGGATCTAACACGTGTTTTGGACTAAATTGTTTTACTGGATTTTATTCGCTGGATCCTTACGGACAAATTGAGAGCAAGTTTATGGTGAAGTACAGAGTTTGACCTGTGCAAAGCATTCTAAGGTAAGCTAACCTCGTTTTGTGCTTTTCCGTATAAAAGCCCCATGTCCTCGGGGAGTGATTGTTGTGCAGGGAAATGAATTGCATAGTCAAAAAGAGGAGACTGTAAGGTTTCATTTGATGTGTAGAGTGTCATGGTACATGATCGGGAATGTGTGTTTTCATGAGAAAAGAAAAAAAAACAACAAACGGGACCGCGTTTTATTTATACAGTAGCGGCGCGCGGCTTGTGCGCGGGTACGAGAGCTGTCCGCGTTACGGCGCGTTCGGGTGACCCTCGAGGTCTGCCGTAGCTAAAACAGGAAGTGCAATAGCACCATCCACCTATGCGCCACAAATCCTACACACTGGGGCTTTAACACACAAACCCTGTATAAATATAAGCTCCACGGCCTCAGACGGGAACAGTGAAGAGCCTGTAAAACAAAAGACATCAAAACAATATCAAAATCTGTCTGTTCGAGATTTTCATGCTGTTTTGAGGAGAACAAAACTGTGAAGATGCTACTTTTTTCTTTTCAAATGCCTTGACATAAAGTTTGTACAGAGGATTTTCCAAGGAAAGTGAAATACAGCGACAGTCCTTTTTCAAATGTTCCTCATGCGTGACACCACCCCCCTCCTCCACAGCTAGAAACGCCTTCTCCCACCTCCTCCGTACGCTAGAAATGCTGAAGTTTGCCATCCAGAAGTAATTTATCGACCAACGCATCAGTCTTTAGACCCTTCGTGTGCTTCAGTGCCATCGCTGGAAGGAATCTCCAAGAATCACCTTGGTTTGGCTTTGCTTCTTTCCCCTTCTCTTCTTCTTTCAGTGACCTCATAAACTGACTTTCTTTGGCGGCGAACTGGTCGTGGATTCTCGTTCGACCATCGCGACAAACTTTGTGAAAACTGCGAGGAAGCTACACTTGGAAAAAGCCGCTAAGAACCATCGCGTCGGTCGAGTAAACGGCGTCTTTCGTCTGTGGAATGTGCGAGAAGCGAACGTAAACCACGTAATCCCAGCGCTCCGGAGAGTCGGTTACTCTAGAAATGAAGGGAGTTTGATTGACGACCGAACAGCCAATAGAAAACGAGGTAGTCTCATTATCTATTGGCTGATGTTTATCTGGCCCCACCACGTCCACAGTCGATGGATTTTCATTCTTTTTAGTTTGGTCGTCATAATTACAAGGCTCCTGCATCTCGAGTCTTAGTTTGTCTCTCAAACAGAAAACACTGTGTGGTAATACAGGAAGTGCACCACTGTGTTTTTAAACTCCACACACCTTCACTACCTTCACCTTTTGATCGTTTCAGCCTGGAATTACCAATCTGTACTGAACTAAATGCAAAAAGGACAGGTTCGCTTGACAACCACCTACCACGCCATGACATCACGAGGTGGAACAGAGCGTTTGGAGCTTTGGAGATGTTACAGACGAATAATAAAGAGTTCCTCAAACATGTGAATGAAACAAACACAACTCCAGGTGTTTGTGAGGAGGAACATCAGAACATGGTTTAAAGTTCAAAGGAGTCCGTTTTGATACGATACATACCTCGATACATAGGCCACGATACGATACACACCTCGATACATAGGCCACGATACGATATATATCTCGATACATAGGCCACGATACGATACACACCTCGATACATAGGCCACGATACGATACATACCTCGATACATAGGCCACGATACGATACACACCTCGATACATAGGCCACGATACGATATATATCTCGATACATAGGCCACGATACGATACACACCTCGATACATAGGCCACGATACGATACATACCTCGATACATAGGCCACGATACGATACATACCTCGATACGTAGGCCACGGTACGATACATACCTCGATACATAGGCCACGATACGATACATACCTCGATACATAGGCCACGGTACAATACACACCTCGATACATGGGCCACGATACGATACATACCTCGATACATGGGCCACGGTACGATACATACCTCGATACATGGGCCACGATACGATACATACCTCGATACATGGGCCACGATACGATACATACCTCGATACATGGGCCACGGTACGATACATACCTCGATACATAGGCCACGATACGATACATACCTCGATACATAGGCCACGATACGATACATACCTCGATACATAGGTCACGATATGATACATACCTCGATACATAGGCCACGGTACGATACACACCTCGATACATGGGCCACGGTACGATACATACCTCGATACATGGGCCACGGTACGATACATACCTCGATACATGGGTCACGATATGATATATACCTTGATACATAGGTCACGATACGATATATACCTCGATACATAGGTCACGATACGATACATACCTCGATACATGGGTCACGATATGATACATACCTTGATACATAGGTCACGATATGATACATACCTTGATACATAGGTCACGATACGATATATACCTCAATACATAGGTCACGATATGATACATACCTCGATACATGGGTCACGATATGATGCATACCTTGATACATAGGTCACGATATGATACATACCTTGATACATAGGTCACGATATGATACATACCTTGATACATAGGTCACGATACGATACATACCTCGATACATGGGTCACGATATGATGCATACCTTGATACATAGGTCACGATATGATACATACCTTGATACATAGGTCACGATACGATACATACCTTGATACATAGGTCACGATACGATACATACCTTGATACATAGGTCACGATACGATACATACCTTGATACATAGGTCACGATACGATACATACCTTGATACATAGGTCATGATATGATACATACCTTGATACATAGGTCACGATATGATGCATACCTTGATACATAGGTCACGATACGATACATACCTCGGTACAGTGAGCTTTCCATTTGATATGATTCAATACGATATATTTCAGATCAATTTTTTTTTTAAATCTTTATTTTATTATCCTTTATTATCCCTC
>JAVJIX010000389.1:162500-202500 GCA_036785185.1 Paratrypauchen microcephalus
GGACGACACATGTCCACGAGAAGAACGACACATGTCCACGAGAAGAACGACACATGTTCACGAGAAGAACGACACATGTCCACGAGAAGAACGACACATGTCCACGAGAAGAACGAGGATGACACATGTCCACGAGAAGAACGACACATGTCCACGAGAAGAACGAGGACGACACATGTCCACGAGAAGAACGAGGACGACACATGTCCACGAGAAGAACGACACATGTCCACGAGAAGAACGAGGACGACACATGTCCACGAGAAGAACGAGGACGACGCATGTCCACGAGAAGAACGAGGATGACACATGTCCACGAGACGAACGACACATGTCCACGAGACGAACGACACATGTCCACGAGAAGAACGAGGACGACACATATCCACGAGAAGAACGAGGACGACACATGTCCACGAGACGAACGACACATGTCCACGAGACGAACGACACATGTCCACGAGAAGAACGACACATGTCCACGAGAAGAACGACACATGTCCACGAGAAGAACGACACATGTCCACGAGAAGAACGAGGACGACACATGTCCACGAGAAGAACGAGAACGACACATGTCCACGAGACGAACGACACATGTCCACGAGAAGAACGAGGACGACACATGTCCACGAGAAGAACGACACATGTCCACGAGAAGAACGACACATGTCCACGAGAAGAACGACACATGTCCACGAGAAGAACGAGGACGACACATGTCCACGAGAAGAACGAGAACGACACATGTCCACGAGACGAACGACACATGTCCACGAGAAGAACGAGGACGACACATGTCCACGAGAAGAACGACACATGTCCACGAGAAGAACGACACATGTCCACGAGACGAACGACACATGTCCACGAGAAGAACGAGGACGACACATGTCCACGAGAAGAACGACACATGTCCACGAGAAGAACGAGGACGACACATGTCCACGAGAAGAACGACACATGTCCACGAGAAGAACGACACATGTCCACGAGAAGAACGACACATGTCCACGAGAAGAACGAGGACGACACATGTCCACGAGAAGAACGACACATGTCCACGAGAAGAACGACACATGTCCACGAGAAGAACGACACATGTCCACGAGAAGAACGACACATGTCCACGAGAAGAACGACACATGTCCACGAGAAGAACGAGGACGACACATGTCCAGGAGAAGAACGACACATGTCCACGAGAAGAACGAGGACGACACATGTCTACGAGAAGAACGAGGACGACACATGTCCACGAGAAGAACGACACATGTCCACGAGAAGAACGAGGACGACGCATGTCCACGAGAAGAACGAGGATGACGCATGTCCACGAGAAGAACGAGGACGACACATGTCCACGAGAAGAATGACACATGTCCCCGAGACGAACGAGGACGACGCATGTCCACGAGAAGAACGAGGACGACACATGTACACGAGAAGAACGACACATGTCCACGAGAAGAACGAGGATGACGCATGTCCACGAGAAGAACGAGGACGACGCATGTCCACGAGAAGAACGAGGACGACACATGTACACGAGAAGAACGACACATGTCCACGAGAAGAACGAGGACGACGCATGTCCACGAGAAGAACGAGGATGACGCATGTCCACGAGAAGAACGAGGACGACACATGTCCACGAGAAGAATGACACATGTCCCCGAGACGAACGAGGACGACACATGTCCACGAGAAGAACGACACATGTCCACGAGAAGAACGAGGACGACGCATGTCCACGAGAAGAACGAGGATGACACATGTCCCCGAGACGAACGAGGACGACACATGTCCACGAGAAGAATGACACATGTCCCCGAGACGAACGAGGACGACACATGTCCACGAGAAGAACGAGGACGACACATGTCCACGAGAAGAACGAGGACGACACATGTCCACGAGAAGAACTAGGACGACACATGTCCACCAGGAAAAAGAGGAGAGGAGAGAATGACAGATGTCCACCAGGAAAAAGAGGAGAGGAGAGAATGACAGATGTCCACCAGGAAAAAGAGGAGAAAGAGGAGAGGAGAGAGAGAACTACTCTGTCCACAAGAAGAGAGGGATAGAAAAGAAGGGATGAGAGGAACAAGAGAACTACAGCTGTCCTCAAAGAAAAGAGGAGAGGAGAGAGGGATGAGAGGAGAGAGAGAAAAAAACTCCAGCTATCACAGACAGAAGGAGAGAGGGAGAGGAGGAGGAGGAGGAGAGAAAAGAATGAGGAGAGGGGGATGACGGGGGGGATAAACAGAGGAGAGAAAGACGAGAGAACTTCAGCTGTCAGAGAAAGAGAGAGAGAGAAAGATGGAGTGAAAAGAAAAGAGATAAATAAGAGAAAATAAAAGAAATCATCCGTCACCAGACCACACAGGGGCAGATAACGGAAAAAAACAAGAAAGAGGCGAGAGGGGGATGAGAGGAGGAGGGAGACGAGAGGTGAAGACAGAGCGAGAGAGAGAGAAGAGGATGAGAAGACGTGTGTGTCAGACCGATGAGAGGAAGAGAGAAAAGAGAAAGAGAGAAAGAAAGAAATAAAAAATACAGCTATCGTAAAGAGAGGAGTAAAAGAGGAGAGAAAGAGAAAAGGGAGTGAAAGAGGAGAGGGAAAGAGGGGAAGAAGAGAAAAGAGTGAAAGTGCGAGAGAAAAAGGAGAAGATAAAAGAGAGTGAAAAGGAGCGTGAGAAAGAGAAAAGAGGGAGAGGAGAGAGTAAAAGAGGAGAGAAAGAGGAGAGGAAGAGAAAAGAGAGTGAAAGAGGAGAGGGAAAGAGAGAGGAAGAGAGAATGAGAGGAGAGAGAAAGAGGGGAAAGAAAAGAGATAAAGAGGAGCGAGAGGAAGAGAGAGTGAAAGAGGAGAGGAAGAGAAAAGAGTGAAAGAGCGAGAGACAGAGGAGAGGGAGAGGAAGAGAGAGTGAGAGGAGAGAGAAAGAGGGGAAAGGAAAAGGGAGAAAGAGGAGCGAGAGGAAGAGGAAAGAGTGAAAGAAAGAGAGAGTGAAAGAGAGAGAGTGAAAGGAGAGGAAGAGAAAGAGGAGAGGAAGAGAAAGAGGAAAGAAAGAAAAAAGAGAGAGTGAAAGAGCGAGAGAAAGAGAGGAGAGGAAGAAAAAAGAGTGAAAGAGGAGAGGAAGAGAAAAGAGAGAGAGTGAAAGAAGAGAGAAAGATGAGAGAGAGTGAAAGAGGAGAGGAAGAGGAGAGAGAAAGAGGGGAAAGAAGAGGAAGAGAAAAGAGTGAAAGAGGAGAGGAAGAGGAGAGAGAAAGAGGGGAAAGAAGAGGAAGAGAAAAGAGAGTGAAAGAGGAGAGGAAGAGGAGAGAGAGAGAGGGGAAAGAAGAGAAAGAGAAAAGAGAGAGTGAAAGAGGAGAGGAAGAGGAGAGAGAAAGAGGGGAAAGAAGAGGAAGAGAAAAGAGAGAGTGAAAGAGGAGAGGAAGAGGAGGGAGAAAGAGGGGAAAGAAGAGGAAGAGAAAAGAGAGAGTGAAAGAGGAGAGGAAGAGGAGGGAGAAAGAGGGATGATGTGTTTGTGAGTCTGAGCGGAGTGTGAGGAGAATCTGAAACATCAGGAAGAATCAGATAAAGACGTGACCGACGCGTCCACCAATCAGAGGAGAGACGGAGACAGAACCGACCAATCAGAGGAGAGACGGAGACAAGATGGACGGATCGCCAATCGGAGGAGAGACGGAGTCAGAACAGACCAATCGGAGGAGAGGAAGAGAAGAGGAGGAGAAAGAAAGTGGAAAACATAAAGAGGAGAGAAAATGAGGAGAAAAAGAGAGAAGAGAAAAAGGAGAGAGAAAAGGGGAGGAGGAGGAGAAGGAAAGAGAGAAGGAGGAGATGAGAGGAGAAAAAGAGTGAGTGAGGGAGGAGAGGAGGACTGCAGCTACAGGGAGGGCATCTGACTGTTTTGGGGGAGGGCATCTGACTGTTTTGGGGGAGGGCATCTGACTGTTTTGGGGGAGGGCATCTGACTGTTTTGCGGGAGGGCATCTGACTGTTTTGCGGGAGGGCATCTGACTGTTTTGTGTCCTCAGATCTGGTGGAGGCCAAACTCGTGGGGATCCTGGACATTCTGGACGAGGAGAACCGTCTCCCTCAACCCTCCGACCTCCACTTCACCCACGCCGTCCACAGCAAACACAAGGACCACTTCAGACTGAGCGTGAGGACTAAGACCGGGACTAAGACCGGGACTAAGACCGGGACTAAGACCGGGACTAAGACCGGGACTAAGACCACGCCGTCCACAGCAAACACAAGGACCACTTCAGACTGAGCGTGAGGACTAAGACCGGGACTAAGACCGGGACTAAGACCGGGACTAAGACCGGGACTAAGACCGGGACTAAGACCACGCCGTCCACAGCAAACACAAGGACCACTTCAGACTGAGCGTGAGGACTAAGACCGGGACTAAGACCGGGACTAAGACCGGGACTAAGACCGGGACTAAGACCGGGACTAAGACCGGGACTAAGACCGGGACTAAGACCAGGACTAAGACCAGGACTAAACCCACGCCGTCCACAGCAAACACAAGGACCACTTCAGACTGAGCGTGAGGACTAAGACCGGGACTAAGACCGGGACTAAGACCGGGACTAAGACCGGGACTAAGACCGAGACTAAGACCGGGACTAAGACCGGGACTAAGACCACGCCGTCCACAGCAAACACAAGGACCACTTCAGACTGAGCGTGAGGACTAAGACCGGGACTAAGACCGGGACTAAGACCGGGACTAAGACCGGGACTAAGACCGGGACTAAGACCACGCCGTCCACAGCAAACACAAGGACCACTTCAGACTGAGCGTGAGGACTAAGACCGGGACTAAGACCGGGACTAAGACCGGGACTAAGACCGGGACTAAGACCGGGACTAAGACCGGGACTAAGACCGGGACTAAACCCACGCCGTCCACAGCAAACACAAGGACCACTTCAGACTGAGCGTGAGGACTAAGACCGGGACTAAGACCGGGACTAAGACCGGGACTAAGACCGGGACTAAGACCGGGACTGAGACCGGGACTAAGACCGGGACTAAGACCGGGACTAAGACCGGGACTAAGACCGGGACTAAGACCGGGACTAAGACCGGGACTAAGACCGGGACTAAGACCGGGACTAAGACCGGGACTAAGACCGGGACTAAGACCGGGACTAAGACCGGGACTAAGACCGGGACTAAGACCGGGACTAAGACCACGCCGTCCACAGCAAACACAAGGACCACTTCAGACTGAGCGTGAGGACTAAGACCGGGACTAAGACCGGGACTAAGACCGGGACTAAGACCGGGACTAAGACCGGGACTAAGACCGGGACTAAGACCACGCCGTCCACAGCAAACACAAGGACCACTTCAGACTGAGCGTGAGGACTAAGACCGGGACTAAGACCGGGACTAAGACCGGGACTAAGACCGGGACTAAGACCGGGACTAAGACCACGCCGTCCACAGCAAACACAAGGACCACTTCAGACTGAGCGTGAGGACTAAGACCGGGACTAAGACCGGGACTAAGACCGGGACTAAGACCGGGACTAAGACCGGGACTAAGACCAGGACTAAGACCAGGACTAAACCCACGCCGTCCACAGCAAACACAAGGACCACTTCAGACTGAGCGTGAGGACTAAGACCGGGACTAAGACCGGGACTAAGACCGGGACTAAGACCGGGACTAAGACCGGGACTAAGACCGGGACTAAGACCGGGACTAAGACCGGGACTAAGACCGGGACTAAGACCGGGACCAAGACCGGGACCGGGACTAAGACCGGGACTAAGACCGGGACTAAGACCGGGACTAAGACCGGGACTAAGACCGGGACTAAGACCGGGACTAAGACCGGGACTAAGACCACGCCGTCCACAGCAAACACAAGGACCACTTCAGACTGAGCGTGAGGACTAAGACCGGGACTAAGACCGGGACTAAGACCGGGACTAAGACCGGGACTAAGACCGGGACTAAGACCGGGACTAAGACCGGGACTAAGACCGGGACTAAGACCGGGACTAAGACCGGGACTAAGACCGGGACCAAGACCGGGACCAAGACCGGGACCAAGACCGGGACCAAGACCGGGACTAAGACCGGGACTAAGACCGGGACTAAGACCGGGACTAAGACCGGGACTAAGACCGGGACTAAGACCGGGACTAAGACCGGGACTAAGACCGGGACTAAGACCACGCCGTCCACAGCAAACACAAGGACCACTTCAGACTGAGCGTGAGGACTAAGACCGGGACTAAGACCGGGACTAAGACCGGGACTAAGACCGGGACTAAGACCGGGACTAAGACCGGGACTAAGACCGGGACTAAGACCGGGACCAAGACCGGGACCAAGACCGGGACCAAGACCGGGACTAAGACCGGGACTAAGACCGGGACTAAGACCGGGACTAAGACCGGGACTAAGACCGGGACTAAGACCACGCCGTCCACAGCAAACACAAGGACCACTTCAGACTGAGCGTGAGGACTAAGACCGGGACTAAGGCCGGGACTAAGGCCGGGACTAAGGCCGGGACTAAGGCCGGGACTAAGGCCGGGACTAAGGCCGGGACTAAGACCGGGACTAAGGCCGGGACTAAGGCCGGGACTAAGGCCGGGACTAAGGCCGGGACTAAGGCCGGGACTAAGGCCGGGACTAAGGCCGGGACTAAGACCGGGACTAAGACCGGGACTAAGACCGGGACTAAGGCCGGGACTAAGGCCGGGACTAAGGCCGGGACTAAGGCCGGGACTAAGGCCGGGACTAAGGCCGGGACTAAGGCCGGGACTAAGGCCGGGACTAAGGCCGGGACTAAGGCCGGGACTAAGGCCGGGACTAAGGCCGGGACTAAGGCCGGGACTAAGGCCGGGACTAAGGCCGGGACTAAGGCCGGGACTAAGGCCGGGACTAAGGCCGGGACTAAGGCCGGGACTAAGACCGGGACTAAGGCCGGGACTAAGGCCGGGACTAAGGCCGGGACTAAGGCCGGGACTAAGGCCGGGACTAAGGCCGGGACTAAGGCCGGGACTAAGGCCGGGACTAAGGCCGGGACTAAGGCCGGGACTAAGGCCGGGACTAAGGCCGGGACTAAGACCGGGACTAAACCCACGCCGTCCACAGCAAACACAAGGACCACTTCAGACTGAGCGTGAGGACTAAGACCGGGACTAAGACCGGGACTAAGACCGGGACTAAGACCGGGACTAAGGCCGGGACTAAGGCCGGGACTAAGGCCGGGACCAAGACCGGGACCAAGACCGGGACCAAGACCGGGACCAAGACCGGGACCAAGACCGGGACCAAGACCGGGACCAAGACCGGGACCAAGACCGGGACTAAGACCGGGACTAAGGCCGGGACTAAGACCGGGACTAAGACCGGGACTAAGACCGGGACTAAGACCGGGACTAAGACCGGGACTAAGACCACGCCGTCCACAGCAAACACAAGGACCACTTCAGACTGAGCGTGAGGACTAAGACCGGGACTAAGACCGGGACTAAGACCGGGACTAAGACCGGGACTAAGACCGGGACTAAGACCGGGACTAAGACCGGGACCAAGACCGGGACCAAGACCGGGACTAAGACCGGGACTAAGACCGGGACTAAGACCGGGACTAAGACCGGGACTAAGACCGGGACTAAGACCGGGACTAAGACCGGGACTAAGACCGGGACTAAGACCACGCCGTCCACAGCAAACACAAGGACCACTTCAGACTGAGCGTGAGGACTAAGACCGGGACTAAGGCCGGGACTAAGGCCGGGACTAAGGCCGGGACTAAGGCCGGGACTAAGACCGGGACTAAGACCGGGACTAAGGCCGGGACTAAGGCCGGGACTAAGGCCGGGACTAAGGCCGGGACTAAGGCCGGGACTAAGGCCGGGACTAAGGCCGGGACTAAGGCCGGGACTAAGGCCGGGACTAAGGCCGGGACTAAGGCCGGGACTAAGACCGGGACTAAGGCCGGGACTAAGGCCGGGACTAAGGCCGGGACTAAGGCCGGGACTAAGGCCGGGACTAAGGCCGGGACTAAGGCCGGGACTAAGGCCGGGACTAAGGCCGGGACTAAGGCCGGGACTAAGGCCGGGACTAAGACCGGGACTAAGACCGGGACTAAGACCGGGACTAAGGCCGGGACTAAGGCCGGGACTAAGGCCGGGACTAAGGCCGGGACTAAGGCCGGGACTAAGGCCGGGACTAAGACCGGGACTAAACCCACGCCGTCCACAGCAAACACAAGGACCACTTCAGACTGAGCGTGAGGACTAAGACCGGGACTAAGACCGGGACTAAGACCGGGACTAAGACCGGGACTAAGGCCGGGACTAAGGCCGGGACTAAGGCCGGGACCAAGACCGGGACCAAGACCGGGACCAAGACCGGGACCAAGACCGGGACCAAGACCGGGGCCAAGACCGGGGCCAAGACCGGGGCCAAGACCGGGGCCAAGGCCGGGGCCAAGGCCGGGGCCAAGGCCGGGGCCGGGGCCAAGGCCGGGGCCAAGGCCGGGGCCAAGGCCGGGGCCAAGGCCGGGGCCAAGGCCGGGGCCAAGGCCGGGGCCAAGGCCGGGACCAAGGCCGGGACCAAGACCGGGACCAAGACCGGGACCAAGACCGGGACTGAACCAGGACTAAACGGGGTCTTTATTTCTTCTTTTATTTCAGATTCCCAGAAAGTCCAAGTTGGCGATTCACAGAAACGTGAGAGACGATGAAGGATTCATCGTGAGACACTTCGCCGGAGCCGTGTGCTACGAGACCGTACGTGAAACCAGACCAGGACTGGACCAGGACTGGACCAGGACTGGACCAGGACTAGACCAGGACTGAACCAGGACTGAACCAGGACTGAACCAGGACTGAACCAGGACTGGACCAGGACTGGACCAGGACTAGACCAGGACTGAACCAGGACTGAACCAGGACTGAACCAGGACTGAACCAGGACTGAACCAGGACTGAACCAGGACTGGACCAGGACTAGACCAGGACTGGACCAGGACTGGACCAGGACTGGACCAGGATTTTTCTCCTGCTGTAGTGACGTCAGAGGGCGTAGCGGCGGGGGGGTCCAGGTGGAGCCCACGGCGTTGGCGTCTGGTCCAGGCTCACTCTGCAGGTGGTTTTATGATGGTGTTAAAAAGCCTGCGTCTGTCTGGGTCTAATAAAAGTCAGATTACTGCAGTGATTAAACACGAGACAGAAATGAAAGAAAGTTTGAAAAGATCCCCCTGAGCTCCTGCTGGAGTTTACACGAGCTCTGCTTCCTCCTCAGGATCCAGAGCAGAGGAACATCTACACTATCACTATTGTAATATCTTCACTAAGTTTAATATTATGGTTCTTGAAAGTTCTCCGGTATTTATGGACGCTCGCCTCATTTTGAACACTCTGAAACACACGACCTGCTCATGTCCTCAACCTTCAGGAACACTCTGAAACATCGGTGAAAAAGAATCAAACGCGCTCTCACAGGTGGATGTTCTTCTTCTCGGGGCCTCTTATCAGACCCTCCAGGAATTCGCGATGTTGCGATTTGCAACTTCAACGCAACTTCAGCCAATCCCCCTGAATTCAGGGCGGTGTTGCAATTTTGACCAATCACCGCAACTTTTTTTACAAATTTTGACCAATCATCGGCGACGTCTTGAACGCCGACCAACTTCCTTCTGTGTAGGAGACATAACTGAGATGAGGTGCACGGTGCGTTTGTGTGTGTGTGTGTGTGGCAGAGGCGGTGGGTCACGTGAGTGTGAGTGTGTGCACGTACAGAAGTGTGTGCGTGTAAAAGCGCGCGCTCACTTGTCACACAGGAGAGAGTCAGGGTTGGGGTGTAGCCGTATTTTTTGTTGAACGCAAACCATTCATTCATCTTTCACGTTAATCTGTTCATCCTGCTGGTTTTATGAGTTCCATTTCATCCTGCTGCGCTGTCATGCCTGTGTGCGCTCTTTTTGTAATAAATGCACAAAACGCATATCTGGATCTCAGCGTATCTGTCACCATAGCCTCCTCTTTGCGCGTCACAAATCTGCGAGCCACAGGACCCAACCTCATATTCTCGGCGGCTAAAAGGTTTGAGTTTGGAAGCCGCAACATTCTGCTTTACTTCCGTGTGACAAAACGAAACTGTGGCCGTGTCCCAGTTCCCAGAGCGCACAGCTCGGAGCGCGGCCCGAAGGGGGCTCAGACTGCAGTCAAGGAGGTGCACACTTGCTCAGCCCCGACTGCAGTCCGCGGACCGCTTAACGACTGCGGTCTTCGGACCGCGTGTTAACTGCGCATGGGACAAAAATGAAGTGGGACAGCAGTCATCGCGCCGGTGTACTGTCGAAATGTGTGACGCACATGCCCTTCGGGCCACGCTCCGAGCCGCACGCTCTGGGAATTGGGACACGGCTTCTAATGGCAAAGAAACATGTCTGCGGCGCCATTTGCCCACAAAAATAACAGCAAAAGACCGAAACAGTTCCCCTCCTAGTAATCATTTATTTTCGATATTGGTAAGGTTGTTTTAGGACCATATCTGTGATCTCTGTGTCTTTGTATTATTCTTTGTCAGTAATAACTCAGTATTCAAAATATTATTCAATTTTAATTACAAAAAGCGAAAATCGCAACTATTTATCGCAACTTTCACTTCCTCCCGCAACAAAATCGCAACAAAAACCTTAAAAGCACCGGAACTTTCATCGCAACTTTTTGGAAACGCTCCCGCAAATTCAGGCATTTTATCATTATTACTATTTTCCATTATTATTATTATTACGTATTACTATTTGTACTATTTATTACTTACTTTATCCCCTCCCTGCCTGCATGCACTTTTTTTCCCTCTTGTCCAAATGTCCTGGAGCTACTGTGGCGAGTAAATTTCTCCTGTGTGAGATCAATAAAGTCTTATCTTATCTTATCTTATCTTATCTTATTTTAGCCCAAAACAATCACAAAAAATGCCCGCGAAATCCTGGGGGGTCTGTCTTAGGGGGTACTCACACCTGCCTTGTTTGGTTCGTTTAAACCAGGAGTGTCAAACTCATTCTGGTCCCGACCGAACCGACTTTGATCCCAAAGGGGCCGGATCAGAAAACTCATGGCAAATATACCCCAAAAATATCAATAAGTCCAAATATTTGTCCAGAGAAACACAAATCTATTACAGACTGCTGTTTCTTCAGTCGCAGCAATAATTCGTTTATCTTCTGTCTTCTCAATTCTCTGTTCACATTATTGTATTGTTGGAAACGCCGCGTCTCGTAGTGGCGTTTAAGATTATTTTCCTTGAGCAAACACACCAAGCGTACAGGTTTCCCATTAAAATAGGAATTAGTCCATTTTTCTTGGAAAATCCTGCACTCGGCGTCCACTTTTCTCATTTTGGACATTTTGCTGATGAGGGTGTCACGGTCGACAGTCAAAACGATGGTCCTTTAAGAGCGTTTGGAAAGAGGCGAGTCTGCAGTCCACACCTCGGGCACAGTCCACACCTCAGGCACAGTCCACACCTCTGCAGTCCACACCTCGGGCACAGTCCACACCTCGGGCACAGTCCACACCTCGGGCACAGTCCACACCTCTGCAGTCCACACCTCGGGCACAGTCCACACCTCAGGCACAGTCCACACCTCTGCAGTCCACACCTCGGGCACAGTCCACACCTCGGGCACAGTCCACACCTCGGGCACAGTCCACACCTCGGGCACAGTCCACACCTCGGGCACAGTCCACACCTCGGGCACAGTCCACACCTCGGGCACAGTCCACACCTCTGCAGTCCAACAGACTGAACTGTAAAGGAGAACGTGTGTCAGTGTCGGATTCACTTCTGTCGGCAGGTGTTTTTTGTTTGTTTTTCTGTTTCTCAGCTCGTCCAAGCTGCTTCTTCAGTTCTGGTCAGATGCTGGTGGACACTGCCTGTATCTGCCTGAAGGGGGCGCTCACTACAATGAAATGACTCTGACACTGACACACGTCCTGGTTTATGTCACTACAGTAGAATAAAAGCTTTTTATTTTTTATGTATTTTTCACTCAGACAGTAAGTCCTGGTCTTAGTCCTGGTCTAGTCCTGGTTTAGTCCTGCTTTAGTCCTGGTTTAGTCCTGGTCTTAGTCCTGGTCTAGTCCTGGTCTTAGTCCTGGTTTAGTCCTGGTCTAGTCCTGGTTTAGTCCTGGTCTTAGTCCTGGTCTAGTCCTGGTCTTAGTCCTGGTTTAGTCATCAGAATCAGAACTTGTCTCGCTGATAAGGTGCAAACATAAAACACTAAATAATAATAGTAATAACTAGAGTATAGACACTAAATAATAATAATAACTAAAATATAGCTATAATAAAATAATAAACAATCCAAATAACAAAAAGGTCCAGATGAGCAGCATCAGAACAGTAGTGCAAACATGACGTAATTAAAGTGCCTGGTGATATAAAGTGTCTTTGTGCAGATGTTCTGAATTGTTCATGAGTCCAACAGCAGAGGGAAAGAAACTGTTCTTGTGACGGGAGGTTCTGGTCCCGATGGACCGTAGCCTCCTGCCAGAGGGAAGTGGCTCAAATAGTCCATGTCCAGGGTGAGAAGTGTCAGCTGCTCTCCGGCCTGCTCGCCCCCGAGTCCTGGAGACGTACAGGTCCTGGAGAGATGGAAGGCTGCAGCCAATCACCTTCTCGGCAGAGCGCACAATGCGCTGCAGTCTCTGTTTGTCCCTGACAGTGGCTCCAGCACCACACAGTGATGGAAGAGGTGAGGATGGACTCAGTGATGGCCGTGTAGAACTGCACCATCATCTGGACTGGCAGCTTGGCTTTTCTTAGCTGCCGCAGGAAGTACAACCTCTGCTGGGCCTTCTGGATGAGGGAGTTGATGGTCGGCTCCCACCTGAGGTCCTGTGTGATGCAAGTGCCCAGGAACCGGAAGGAGTCCACTGTGGTGATGGGGGAGTCTGTCAGGGAGAGAGGAGGCAGGAGGGCTGTGACTTTCCTGAAGTCCACGATCATCTCCACTGTCTTCTGGTGGTTGAGATCCAGGTTGTTGCTGCTGCACCAGGACACCAGCCGGTCCACCTCCCTCCTGTAGGCAGACTCATCGCCGTCAGAGATGAGCCCGATGAGGGTGGTGTCATCTGCAAACTTAACCAGTTTGACGGAGTCGTGGCCGGAGGTGCAGCAGTTTGTGTACAGGGAGAAGAGCAGAGGAGAAAGTACACAGCCCTGTGGAGATCCTGTGCTGATGGTCCGGGAGTCCGAGACATTCTTGCCCAGCCGCACACACTGACTCCGATCCGTCAGGAAGTCGGTGATCCACCTGCAGGTGGAGTCAGGCACATTTAGCTGAGCAAGCTTGTCCTGGAGCAGAGCAGGGAGGATGGTGTTGAAAGCAGAGCTGAAGTCCACAAACAGGATCCTGGCGTAGGTTCCTGGGGAGTCCAGATACTGGAGGATGAAGTGGAGGGTCAGGTTAATGGCATCGTCCACAGACCGATTAGTTCTGTAGGCGAACTGCAGGGGGTCCAGGAGGGGGGAGGTGAAGGACTTGAAGTGGGTCAAGACCAGGCGCTCAAATGACGTCATGACTACAGACCTCAGCGCCACAGGTCTGTAGTCATTAAGTCCAGTGATCCTTGTCTTCTTGGGGACGGGGACGATGGTGGACTGCTTGAAGCAGGCAGGGACATGGCATGACTCCAGGGAGGTGTTAAAGATGTCCGTGAAGACAGGAGCCAGTTCTTTAGCGCAGTTCTTTTTTTTTTATTATTATCACTACTATTATTATTATTCGATTTATTACTTTTTTTTTTTTTAATTATTATTATTATCACCTATCTTTATGCCTTTTTTTGCCTGCATGCACTTGTCTTCTTGTTCAAACTGTCCCTACCTGGAGCTACTGTGACAAGTAAATTTCTCCTGTGTGAGATCAATAAAGTCTTATCTTATCTTAGTCCTGGTCTTAGTCCTGGTCTTAGTCCTGGTCTAGTCCTGGTCTAGTCCTGGTCTAGTCCTGGTCTAGTCCTGGTCTAGTCCTGGTCTTAGTCCTGGTCTTAGTCCTGGTCTAGTCCTGGTCTAGTCCTGGTCTAGTCCTGGTCTAGTCCTGGTCTTAGTCCTGGTCTTAGTCCTGGTCTTAGTCCTGGTCTAGTCCTGGTCTAGTCCTGGTCTAGTCCTGGTCTTGCTGTCAGAATCTTTCATGCTCCTGATGGGTTCTTCAGACCGTCACTGTTATTTCCTTTGTTTTAATTTCGTTCTGAAGATGGAGATGTCATTTCAGTGTCGTTAGCGCCTCCTTCAGGCACATTTATGACCACATCCACCAGCGTCTGACCAGAGCTGAAGAAACAGCTCGGATGAACTTCAGTCCAGTTACAGAACTACATTTTCCTTTGCTCTGGATCCAGACGACTGAAGTATTCACAGACAAAAAGCGAACACCTTAACTACAGTCGGAGACCTCCATTTCTGTTCTAAAAACGATTTTCCTCACAAAACTGGCCTCTTTAACTTCCTCTGGAACTGTTTTTCTCAAAAACGTCGTTCCCTCATCAAAAACGTTGCTCCTTCATCAAAAACGTCGTTCCTTCATCGAAAACGTAAAGCCTGAAGAGGTTCTAGAGTCATCCATGCATGTTAGAATAATTTAGCGATCTCTCCCGGCCCCTATTCAAACCCTCCTTACTTGCTGCAGTACGAGTATGTACGAGGCTCCGCCCCCTGCTCCCACGCGACTGTTCGCTCGATTCGTCACTACAGCAGATTTAAAAGGGAAATATTTCTGTTTGGTGTTTCCAGACCGTTTTGTATTTATGTATTTTTATTTTTTGCGTTTGTATTTTCGATGTTTAATTTTATTTTCTGCTCGTTTCCCTCAGACTCGTTTCGTGGAGAAGAACAACGACGCTCTGCACATGTCTCTGGAGGCGCTGGTCTCCGAGTCGAAGGATCGATTTGTCCGAGAACTTTTCGAGAACAACAACAACAGCAAAGACGCCAAGCAGAAGGCGGGAAAGCTGGGCTTCATCAGCGTGGGGAACAAGTTTAAGGTAACACAAGGGTCACGGGGTCACGGGGTCAGGGGAAGGCCGGGTTCATCTTGCCTGGTTTACACCAGACCATATCACAGTGAGATATGGTCTGGGAGCACCTACTGAATATCTCGTAGTGGAGGTGTGGTTTACGACCGTTTATTGGGCGTTACGAATGTCTATCATTTGGCGTATACATAGCCCAGAGCCAATCATGTCAGTTGTCAGTTCAAACTACAAGATTCTGTTTGTCGCGTAGTACGTGTCACCGTCTTTCCACCCCTCTGATTGGTTCGCTTAGCCTCGTTGCCAGACTGTCTTTCAGATCGGAACGAATGAAAGCAGCCTGGGATTTCCAGGGTTAGGGTTCATCAGCGTGGGGAACAAGTTTAAGGTTGTTTTCACACCTTGTTTGGTTCGTTTAAATCAGTGCTTCTCAATTATTTTCTGTGACGCCCCCCCTAGGAAGAAGAAAAAATTTCACGCCCCCCTTCCTGCGCGCGACTATAAATAGTATTATTTGTCTAGAAAATTGTTATGAGAACACCATTGTATCCTTTTATTAACATTATAAACAAAAAAAAGAAAGAAACTTACAACAAAGACTACAGAGGACTCAAATATTAATGTGTTTTTAATGCAGCTTTGCGCACATTTGTTTACGTTTTACAGAAATGAAACTTAAAACCACCTCATTTGCATAAGCTAAAAGCACTGAAAAAAAAAACGCTCTCTCCTTGTGCCACTGATGCGTCAGCTTCTGTCGGACTAAAGGACACGACTCAGTGGAATATACGTGTTTTTTCTGTGACAGAGGATGTTCTGTTAATGGTGAGACTGTGCGTAAATCGCATGTGAGAACGCCACTGCCAACTACTGTTGTTGATGTGCAATTACACTTAGTTCTAGTACAGTACAGCAAAAAAACATGTTTCCCAGGCTATTTGAGAAGCACTGGTTTAAATGAACCAGAGTTCGTTTGCTCCTTTGATTCGGACCTTTTGTTCTGGTGTGAATAAAAACCAAAAATCTCAATCCGGAGCAAACAGAACCGAGACCACCTAAAAAGCTCGGTGTCGGCACAGTTCCATTCGGACTCTGGTGCGGTGTGTTTGAGGTGAGAATGCAGACCGGACTCAAGCCGACACAAGTTGGCTTTTTGTACTTAACGAGCTCCCGTCGTATGTCGAGCATTATGGGAAACCGAGGCTGACGAAACGAAACTAAATGAAACGAGACTTACTTAGGTTCTGCGTGAAGAGCAAGAGTCAGAACTTGATGCTCACATGAGTTCTGTCCTCCGTAGTCGTCTTGCCCTGTGTCTTCGTCGTTTGTAAATTGATTGTAAAATAGTGTAAACCTCACGATGCTGCTCAAACATTTGTGCGAACTGTAAAAACTGAGCAAACCATATCGCTATGACGACACTGAAAACAGCAACACCATGATTCTCCTCCTTCTGTGTTTTGACACGACTCATTTCTGTCCAGTGTCTGAGCGAACTCAGCACACGGGGGTTTGTTTACAGATGTTGGTCCACTTAGAAAAAAAAATGCAGTGTGAAAGAACCGCACCAAAATAAAAAATCAAATAAAAACATTGATCTGGACCAAAACAAGTGAACTATGGGACTTTCCTGGTGTGAAAACTTTCCGCTTTTTTCATGATTGGCCACTTTCATCCCTGAAACCAAGTCTAAACCAGGACTAAACCAAGTCTAAACCAAGTCTAAACCAAGTCTAAACCAAGTCTAAACCAAGTCTAAACCAGGACTAAACCAAGTCTAAACCAAGTCTAAACCAAGTCTAAACCAAGTCTAAACCAAGTCTAAACCAAGTCTAAACCAAGTCTAAACCAGGTCTAAACCAGGTCTAAACCAGGTCTAAACCAGGTCTAAACCAGGTCTAAACCAAGTCTAAACCAAGTCTAAACCAAGTCTAAACCAAGTCTAAACCAAGTCTAAACTAGGATTAAACTAGGATTAAACCAGGTCTAAACCAGGACTAAACCAAGTCTAAACCAGGTCTAAACCAGGTCTAAACCAGGTCTAAACCAAGTCTAAACCAAGTCTAAACCAAGTCTAAACCAAGTCTAAACCAGGACTAAACTAGGACTAAACCAAGTCTAAACCAGGACTAAACCAAGTCTAAACCAGGTCTAAACCAGGTCTAAACCAAGTCTAAACCAAGTCTAAGCCAAGTCTAAACCAGGACTAAACTAGGACTAAACTAGGACTAAACTAGGACTAAACTAGGACTAAACTAGGACTAAACCAGGACTAAACCAAGTCTAAACCAGGTCTAAACCAGGTCTAAACCAGGACTAAACTAGGACTAAACCAGGACTAAACCAGGACTAAACCAGGACTAAACCAGGACTAAACCAAGTCTAAACCAAGTCTAAACCAAGTCTAAACCAGGTCTAAACCAGGTCTAAACCAGGTCTAAACCAGGACTAAACTAGGACTAAACTAGGACTAAACTAGGACTAAACCAGGACTAAACCAGGACTAAACCAAGTCTAAACCAAGTCTAAACCAGGACTAAACCAGGACTAAACCAAGTCTAAACCAGGACTAAACCAGGACTAAACCTGGACTAAACCTGGACTAAACCAAGTCTAAACAAGGACTAAACAAGGACTAAACCAGGACTAAACAAGGTCTAAACCTGGACTAAACCAGAACTAAACCAGAACTAAACCTGGACTAAACCTGGACTAAACCTGGACTAAACCTGGACTAAACCTGGACTAAACCAAGTCTAAACCAGGACTAAATCAGGACTAAATCAGGACTAAACCAGGACTAAACCTGGACTAAACCAAGTCTAAATCAGGACTAAATCAGGACTAAATCAGGACTAAACCTGGACTAAACCTAGACTAAACCAAGTCTAAATCAGGACTAAATCAGGACTAAATCAGGACTAAATCAGGACTAAACCTGGACTAAACCTAGACTAAACCTGGACTAAACCAAGTCTAAACCAAGTCTAAACCAAGTCTAAATCAGGACTAAATCAGGACTAAACCAGGACTAAACCAGGACTAAACCTGGACTAAACCAAGTCTAAACCAAGTCTAAACCAAGTCTAAACCAGGACTAAATCAGGACTAAACCAGGACTAAACCTGGACTAAACCTAGACTAAACCTAGACTAAACCTGGACTAAACCAAGTCTAAACCAAGTCTAAACCAAGTCTAAATCAGGACTAAACCAGGACTAAACCAGGACTAAACCAGGACTAAACCTGGACTAAACCTGGACTAAACCTGGACTAAACCTGGACTAAACCAGGACTAGACCAGGTCTAAACCAGGTCTAAACCAGGACTAAAGTGGGGTTTTCGTGAGTCATGGGGGATTCTGAGTCTGGTCACGTTTGTTTCTTGAGCTCTGGCGGCCATTTTAAATTTATGAATCAGGCTCAAAACATCAGATGCCCCGACGCCACCTCAGAGAGAGAAGAGGAGGAGAGAGGGAGGAGGAAAGGAGGAGAGGATGAGAGAGAGAGGAGGAGAGGAGAGAGAGGGAGAGGAGAGGAGAGAGGGAGAGGAGAGGAGAGAGGGAGGAGGAGAGGAGAGGAGAGGAGAGAGAGGGAGGGAGGAGATGAGGAGAGGGAGTGAGAGGGAGGGAGGAGAGGAGAGGGAGTGAGAGAGAGGGAGGAGAGGAATGAGAGGGAGAGGGGAGGAGAGGATGAGAGAGGAGGGAGGGAGAGAGGAGAGGGGAGAGAGAGGGAGGAGAGGGAGAGGAGAGGAGGAATGAGAGAAGGAACGAGAGAGGAGAGAGAGTGGGAGGAAGGAGAGGAGGAACAAGAGAGAGAGGAGGAGAGGGAGGGAGGCAGGGAGGGAGGAGAGAAACGAAATACGAGAGGGAGGAGAGGAGGAACGAGGAGGGATGGAGAAGAGAAACAAAAGAGGAGAGGAGGGAGAGAGAGACAGATGAGGAGAGACAGATGGGGAGAGGAATGAGAGAGGAGGAAGGAGAGATGAGGAGAGGAGGGAACAGCAGTAAAACAGAATGTTCGGCTCTTTAAATGAGAATCATTTCGTTTTGTTTTATGAATCGTTTGAAGAGCCGCTCGTTAAACATGTGACTCCTGTGGCAGAGTGGTTAGCCCGCCGCCTCCTGTCACCAGGTTTGGGGTTCGACTCCTGTTTTCCTTTTTATTTTCTGTGGCGACACTTTCCAGACTTAATGAAATGTTCCTCTGGAAGAAGTTTATAGAGAACAAGAACTTTTGACCCCATCTGGTCTAGACCTGGTTCAGACCTGGTTCAGTCCGGATTCAGTCCTGTTTTAAACCTGGTTTAGTCCAAGTTCAGTCCGGGTTCAGTCTGGGTTTATAGTCATTCAGTACTTTGTTGACTACTTTTCTGCAGCATCCGTCCTTCCTCTCCTCCTCCCCTCTCTCTTTTCTCTCTTTTCTCTCTTTTCTATTTCTTTCATTGATTCTAAATTTCTTCATTGACTTTTCGAGGCTTGATTTTTATCACATTTCAGTTTTTACAGCCGCCTCCAAGAACGCTGATCCTGACAAACTCTGGACCTCTGTAAACCCGATTAGACCTGTTATAGTCCTGCTTTAGTCCTGTTATAGTCCTGCTTTAGTCCTGTTATAGTCCTGCTTTAGTCCTGGTTTAGTCCTTGTTTATACCTGATTTAGTCCTGGTTTAGTCCTGCTTTAGTCCTGGTTTATACCTGATTTAGACCTGGTTTAGTCCTGGTTTAGTCCTGGTTTTAGTCCAGCCTCTCCTCACTCTGTTCTTTTTGTCTTTCACGTTTCACTTGTTTTTGAAAAGTGCCTGGTTCAGACTTTCAGCAGAAACTGGACGCAGCCGCTTTATTAACAGAAATATGATGAGGTCTGTGGAGTTGGGATTAGACCTGTTTAAGACATGGTTTAGTCCTGGTTTAGTCCTGGTTTAGTCCTGGTTTAGTCCTGGTTTAGTCCAGGTTTAGTCCAGGTTTAGTCCAGGTTTAGCCCTGGTTTAGTCCTGGTTTAGTCCTGGTGTAGTCCAGGTTTAGCCCTGGTTTAGCCCTGGTTTAGCCCTGGTTTAGTCCTTGTTTAGTCCTTGTTTAGTCCTTGTTTAGTCCAGGTTTAGCCCTGGTTTAGCCCTGGTTTAGACCTGGTTTAGACCTGGTTTAGTCCTGGTTTAGCCCTGGTTTAGTCCAGGTTTAGTCCAGGTTTAGTCCAGGTTTAGTCCAGGTTTAGTCCTGGTCTAGCCCTGGTTTAGTCCTGGTTAATCCAGGTTTAGTCCTGTTTTAGTCCAGGTTTAGTCCTTGTTTAGTCCTGGTTTAGTCCAGGTTTAGTCCTGTTTTAGTCCAGGTTTAGTCCTGTTTTAGTCCTGTTTTAGTCCTTGTTTAGTCCAGGTTTAGTCCTGTTTTAGTCCTGGTTAATCCAGGTTTAGTCCTGTTTTAGTCCAGGTTTAGTCCTGGTTTAGTCCTGGTTTAGTCCAGGTTTAGTCCTGTTTTAGTCCAGGTTTAGTCCTTGTTTAGTCCAAGTTTAGTCCAGGTTTAGTCCTCCTTTAGTCCAGGTTTGGTCCAAGTTTAGTCCAGCGCTTGACGCCGCACTCTGATTGGTCCAAACACTCCTCTGGTTCGATGACGACACATTATGGGATGTCCTCATTTGTGTTTTGTTTTGCAGACGCAGCTCAACCTGCTCCTGGAGAAACTGCGCAGCACGGTCAGTCCTGGTTCAGTCCTTGTTCAGTCCTGGTTCAGTCCTGGTTTAGTCCTGGTTCAGTCCTGGTTCAGTCCTGGTTCAGTCCTGGTTCAGTCCTGGTTCAGTCCTGGTTTAGTCCTGATTCAGTCCTGGTTCAGTCCTGGTTTAGTCCTAATTTAGTCCTGGTTCAGTCCTGGTTTAGTCCTAATTTAGTCCTAATTTAGTCCTAATTTAGTCCTGGTTTAGTCCTGGTTTAGTCCTGGTTCAGTCCTGGTTTAGTCCTGGTTTAGTCCTGGTTAAGTCCGGTTTTAGTCCTGGCTAAGTCCTGGTTTAGTCCTAATTTAGTCCTGGTTTAGTCCTGGTTTAGTCCTGGTTCAGTCCTGGTTTAGTCCTGGTTAAGTCCTGGTTTAGTCCTGGTTCAGTCCTGGTTTAGTCCTGGTTAAGTCCTGGTTTAGTCCTAATTTAGTCCTGGTTTAGACCTGGTTCAAAGTTCATGTTATGTACAAGTCACACCACAGGATTTGAAACTGCAGCGCCCCCTAGGCCCACAGTGAACATAAAACATGTGATAAACAAGACAATAAACACATGACTAAAACATCACATATACCTGTAGCAACAGTAGTACTACTACTACTACTACTACTACTACTACTACTACTACTACTACTACTACCATGACTAAAACATCACATACCCGTAGCAAAAGTACAACTACTACTACTACTACTACTACTACTACTACTACTACTACTACTACTACCATGACTAAAACATCACATACCCGTAGCAAAAGTACTACTACTACTACTACTACTACTACTACTACTACTACTACTACTACTACCACCATGACTAAAACATCACATATACCCGTAGTAAAAGTACAAAAGGCTTGTGTATAATACAAATAAGTAAAACGCACAATGTGGAGCGGAATAAAGCTCAAATGTGTCATTTAAGCAGCAGAGTCAGTGTCATTTAAGCAGCAGTGTAATTTAAGCAGCAGTGTCTGTGTTATTTAATTTAAGCAGCATTGTCTGTCATTAAAGTGTACAATAATTCAAGCAGCAACGTCTGTGTCATTTAAGCAGCAGTGTGATTGGGGGAGGGAGGGCAGGGAGAGAGTTCAGCATCCTGACAGCTTGGTGGATGAAGCTGTCTGAAGAGGCAGTTGGATGGATTCAGTCCTGGTTCAGTCCAGTAAAAGTCGTTAAATTTACTAATGAATTTGATGAGTTAATTATACTTACAGATACTGTGTGTATTTGTGTTCAGGGCTCGAGTTTCATTCGCTGCGTCAAACCAAACCTGAAGATGATCAGTCACCAGTTTGAAGGAACTCAGATCCTCTCACAGCTACAGTGCTCCGGTCAGTACTACATATGTACTACTACTGCTACTGCTACTACTGCTACTACTGCTACTACTGCTACTACTGCTACTACTGCTACTACTGCTACTACTGGTACTGGTACTACTACTACTACTGCTGCTGCTGCTGCTGCTGCTGCTGCTGCTGCTGCTGCTGCTGCTGCTGCTGCTGCTACTGCTACTGCTACTACTACTACTACTACTACTACTACTACTACTACTACTACTACTACTACTACTACTACTACTACTACTACTACTACTACTACTACTACTACTACTACTACTACTACTCGTATTTCGTACATACAGTAGTGGACTGTGGGAGTCTGACGTCACCACAGTGTTCAGCTCCAGTCAAATGAAGCTCACTGAGGCCAGGGGTTCCACATTCAGAAAATGACTTTTTTTAACAAACAAAACTCATAGTACTACTGCATGACTCATAGTACTACTACATGACTCTAGTACTACTACATGACTCTAGTACTACTACATGACTCATAGTACTACTACATGACTCTAGTACTACTGCATGACTCTAGTACTACTACATGACTCATAGTACTACTACATGACTCATAGTACTACTACATGACTCTAGTACTACTGCATGACTCATAGTACTACTACATGACTCATAGTACTACTACATGACTCTAGTACTACTACATGACTCTAGTACTACTGCATGACTCATAGTACTACTGCATGACTCATAGTACTACTACTACATGACTCATAGTACTACTACATGACTCTAGTACTACTGCATGACTCATAGTACTACTGCATGACTCATAGTACTACTGCATGACTCATAGTACTACTACTACATGACTCATAGTACTACTACATGACTCGTAGTACTACTACATGACTCATAGTACTACTGCATGACTCATAGTACTACTGCATGACTCATAGTACTACTGCATGACTCATAGTACTACTGCATGACTCAGTACTACTGCATGACTCATAGTACTACTGCATGACTCAGTACTACTGCATGACTCTAGTACTACTACATGACTCAGTACTACTACATGACTCTAGTACTACTGCATGACTCATAGTACTACTGCATGACTCATAGTACTACTGCATGACTCATAGTACTACTGCATGACTCGTAGTACTACTGCATGACTCGTAGTACTACTGCATGACTCAGTACTACTGCATGACTCATAGTACTACTGCATGACTCGTAGTACTACTGCATGACTCGTAGTACTACTGCATGACTCGTAGTACTACTGCATGACTCGTAGTACTACTGCATGACTCGTAGTACTACTGCATGACTCATAGTACTACTGCATGACTCATAGTACTACTGCATGACTCGTAGTACTACTACATGACATAGTACTACTACATGACATAGTACTACTGCATGATTCATAGTACTACTGCATGACTCATAGTACTACTGCATGACTCGTAGTACTACTGCATGACTCGTAGTACTACTGCATGACTCGTAGTACTACTGCATGACTCGTAGTACTACTGCATGACTCGTAGTACTACTGCATGACTCGTAGTACTACTACATGACTCATAGTACTACTACATGACTAGTACTACTGCATGACTCGTAGTACTACTGCATGACTCGTAGTACTACTACATGACATAGTACTACTACATGACATAGTACTACTGCATGATTCATAGTACTACTGCATGACTCATAGTACTACTGCATGACTCATAGTACTACTGCATGACTCGTAGTACTACTGCATGACTCGTAGTACTACTGCATGACTCGTAGTACTACTGCATGACTCGTAGTACTACTACATGACTCAGTACTACTACATGACTAGTACTACTGCATGACTAGTACTACTGCATGACTCGTAGTACTACTGCATGACTCGTAGTACTACTGCATGATTCGTAGTACTACTGCATGACTCATAGTACTACTGCATGACTCATAGTACTACTACATGACTCATAGTACTACTACATGACTCATAGTACTACTACATGACTCTAGTACTACTGCATGACTCATAGTACTACTGCATGACTCATAGTACTACTACATGACTCATAGTACTACTGCATGACTCGTAGTACTACTACATGGCTCATAGTACTACTGCATGACTCATAGTACTACTACATGACTCAGTACTACTGCATGACTCATAGTACTACTACATGACTCATAGTACTACTACATGACTCAGTACTACTACATGACTCTAGTACTACTGCATGACTCATAGTACTACTACATGCAGTAGTACTGAGTCATGTAGTAGTACTATGAGTCATGTAGTAGTACTATGAGTCATGTAGTAGTACTATGACTCTAGTACTACTGCATGACTCATAGTACTACTACATGACTCAGTACTACTGCATGACTCGTAGTACTACTACATGACATAGTACTACTGCATGATTCATAGTACTACTGCATGACTCGTAGTACTACTGCATGACTCGTAGTACTACTACATGACTCATAGTACTACTGCATGACTCATAGTACTACTGCATGACTCATAGTACTACTACATGACTCATAGTACTACTACATGACTCATAGTACTACTGCATGACTCAGTACTACTGCATGACTCATAGTACTACTACATGATTCACAGTACTACTGCATGACTCACAGTACTACTACATGACTCATAGTACTACTACATGACTCATAGTACTACTGCATGACTCATAGTACTACTACATGACTCATAGTACTACTGCATGACTCAGTACTACTGCATGACTCATAGTACTACTACATGATTCACAGTACTACTGCATGACTCACAGTACTACTACATGACTCATAGTACTACTACATGACTCATAGTACTACTGCATGACTCATAGTACTACTGCATGACTCAGTACTACTGCATGACTCATAGTACTACTACATGATTCACAGTACTACTGCATGACTCACAGTACTACTACATGACTCATAGTACTACTGCATGACTCATAGTACTACTACATGACTCATAGTACTACTACATGATTCATAGTACTACTGCATGACTCACAGTACTACTACATGACTCATAGTACTACTACATGACTCATAGTACTACTACATGACTCATAGTACTACTGCATGATTCATAGTACTACTACATGACTCTAGTGCTACTGCATGATTCATAGTACCATTAGTAGTACTTGTATTTCCTGCTCTTTCACTTTTCTGAAGGTCACACCCTCCATCTTTCACTCTTTTTGTCTTGCTCCCTCTCTTTCCATCCTCTTCCTCTCCTTCATCTCTTCTCCTCATGTTTTCTCTTCCCTCCTTCTCTCTCTTCCCTCCTTCTCTCTCTCCTCCCTCCTTCTCTCTTTCCTCCTTCTCTCTCTTCCCTCCTTCTCTCTCTCTTCCCTCCTTCTCTCTCTTCCCTCCTTCTCTCTCTCTCCTCCCTCCTCTCTCTCCTCCCTCCTTCTCTTTCCTCCTTCTCTCCCCTCCTTCCTTCTCTCTCCCCTCCCTCCTTCGCTCTCTTCTCCCTCCTTCTTTGTCCCCTCCCTCCTTCTCTCTCCCCTCCCTCCTTCTCTCTCTCCTCCCTCCTTCTCTCTCTCCTCCCTCCATCTCTCTCTTCCCTCCTTCTCTATCTCTTCCGTCCTTTTCTCTCTTCCCTCCTTCTCTCTCTCCTCCCTCCTTCTCTCTCTCCTCCCTCCTTCTCTCTCTCCTCCTCTTCTCTCTCTCCTCCCTCCTTCTCTCTCTCCTCCTCTTCTCTCTCTCCTCCCTCCTTTTCTCTCTCCTCCCTCCTTCTCTCTCTCCTCCCTCCTTCTCTCTCTCAGATTTACGGTTCTGTCAGAATCTCATTTATTTAAAATGACAAAATCTGATGAGATCCTCGATCACAGAGACTCGAGCCCAGTCCTGGTTTAGTCCTGGTTCAGTCCTGGTTCAGTCCTGGTTCAGTCCTGGTTTAGTCCTGGTTCAGTCCTGGTTCAGACCTGGTTTAGTCCTGGTTCAGACCTGGTTTAGTCCTGGTTCAGTCCTGGTTCAGTCCTGGTTCAGTCCTGGTTCAGTCCTGGTTCAGTCCTGGTTCAGTCCTGGTTTAGTCCTGGTTCAGACCTGGTTTAGTCCTGGTTCAGTCCTGGTTTAGTCCTGGTTCAGTCCTGGTTCAGACCTGGTTTAGTCCTGGTTCAGACCTGGTTTAGTCCTGGTTCAGTCCTGGTTCAGACCTGGTTTAGTCCTGGTTCAGACCTGGTTTAGTCCTGGTTCAGACCTGGTTTAGTCCTGGTTCAGTCCTGGTTCAGTCCTGGTTTAGTCCTGGTTTAGACCTGGTTTAGACCTGGTTCAGTCCTGGTTTAGTCCTGGTTTAGTCCTGGTTTAGACCTGGTTTAGTCCTGGTTCAGTCCTGGTTTAGTCCTGGTTTAGTCCTGGTTCAGTCCTGGTTTAGACCTGGTTCAGTCCTGGTTCAGTCCTGGTTTAGTCCTGGTTTAGTCCTGGTTTAGACCTGGTTTAGACCTGGTTTAGTCCTGGTTCAGTCCTGGTTTAGCCCTGGTTTAGTCCTGGTTTAGTCCTGGTTTAGACCTGGTTTAGACCTGGTTTAGTCCTGGTTCAGTCCTGGTTCAGTCCTGGTTTAGTCCTGGTTTAGTCCTGGTTTAGACCTGGTTTAGTCCTGGTTCAGTCCTGGTTTAGTCCTGGTTTAGTCCTGGTTGAGTCCTGGTTCAGTCCTGGTTTAGTCCTGGTTTAGTCCTGGTTTAGTCCTGGTTTAGACCTGGTTTAGTCCTGGTTCAGTCCTGGTTTAGTCCTGGTTTAGTCCTGGTTTAGTCCTGGTTTAGTCCTGGTTCAGTCCTGGTTCAGTCCTGGCTCAGTCCTGGTTTAGTCCTGGTTTATTCTCCCTCTTCTCTCACTTCTCCTCTCTTTCTCCTCTATCCTTCTTCCTCCCTCTCTACTTCACTCCTGCCCTCTTTTCCTCCATCTCTCCCTCTCTCTCTCTCTTTCCTCTTTCCTCCTCTCTCCCTCCTTATCCCTCTCTCTTTCCCTCCTCCTCTCTCTTTCCCTCCTCCTCTCTCTTTCCCTCTTCCTCTCTCCTTCTGGGTGTAATTTCCTCACTCGCTCGTAGATGCCCAGAGTTTTCATTATTAAACCTCCTCCTGTCTCCTCCTCCTGTCTCCTCCTCCTGTCTCCTCTTCCTGTCTCCTCCTGTCTCCTCCTGTCTCTTCCTCCTGTCTCCTCCTCCTGTCTCCTCTTCCTTTCTCCTCCTGTCTCCTCCTCCTGTCTCCTCCTCCTGTCTCCTCCTCCTGTCGCCTCCTCCAGTCTCCTCCTCCTGCTTCCTCCTGTCTCCTCCTCCTGTCTCCTCCTCCTGTCTCCTCCTCCTGTCTCTTCCTCCTGTCTCCTCCTGCCTCCTCCTGTCTCCTCCTGTCTTCTCCTGTCTCCTCCTCCTGTCTCCTCCTCCTGTCTCCTCCTCCTCCTGTCTCCTCCTCCTCCTGTCTCCTCCTGTCTCCTCCTGTCTCCTCCTCCTGCCTCCTCCTGTTTCCTCCTGTCTCCTCCCCCTGTCTCTTCCTCCTGTCTCCTCCTGTCTCCTCCTCCTGCCTCCTCCTGTCTCCTCCTGTCTCCTCCTCCTGTCTCCTCCTCCTCCTGTCTCCTCCTCCTCCTGTCTCCTCCTGTCTCCTCCTGTCTCCTCCTGTCTCCTCCTGTCTCCTCCTCCTGTTTCCTCCTGTCTCCTCCCCCTGTCTCTTCCTCCTGTCTCCTCCTCCTGTCTCCTCCTGTCTCCTCCTCCTGTCTCCTTCTCCTGCCTCCTCCTGTCTCCTCCTCCTGTCTCCTCCTGTCTCCTCCTGTCTCCTCCTCCTGTCTCCTCCTCCTGTCTCTTCTTCCTGTCTCCTCCTCCTGTCTCCTCCTGTCTCCTTTTCCTGTCTCCTCCTCCTGTCTCCTCCTGTCTCCTCCTGCCTCCTCCTCCTGTCTCCTCCTCCTGTCTCCTCCTCCTGTCTCCTCCTCCTGCCTCCTCCTGTCTCCTCCTCCTGTCTCCTCCTCCTGTCTCCTCCTCCTGCCTCCTCCTGTCTCCTCCTCCTGCCTCCTCCTGTCTCCTCCTCCTGTTTCCTCCTGTCTCCTCCTCCTCCTCCTGTCTCCTCCCGTCTCCTCCTCCCGTCTCCTCCTGTCTCCTCCTGTCTCCTCCTGTCTCCTCCTCCTGCCTCCTCCTGTCTCCTCCTCCTGCCTCCTCCTGTCTCCTCCTGTCTCTTCCTCCTGTCTCTTCCTCCTGTCTCTTCCTCCTGTCTCTTCCTCCTGTCTCCTCCTGTCTCCTCCTCCTGTCTCCTCCTGTCTCCTCCTCCTGCCTCCTCCTGTCTCTTCCTCCTGTCTCCTCCTCCTGTCTCTTCCTCCTGTCTCCTCCTGTCTCCTCCTGTCTCCTCCTCCTGTCTCCTCCTGTCTCCTCCTCCTGCCTCCTCCTCCTGCCTCCTCCTCCTCCTGTCTCCTCCTGTCTCCTCCTCCTGTCTCCTCCTGTCTCCTCCTCCTGTCTCCTCCTCCTGTCTCCTCCTCCTCCTGTCACCTCCTGTCTCCTCCTCCTGCCTCCTCCTCCTGCCTCCTCCTCCTGCCTCCTCCTCCTCCTCCTGCCTCCTCCTCCTGCCTCCTCCTCCTCCTCCTGCCTCCTCCTGTCTCCTCCTGTCTCCTCCTCCTGTCTCCTCCTGTCTCCTCCTCCTGCCTCCTCCTGCCTCCTCCTCCTGCCTCCTCCTCCTGCCTCCTCCTCCTGTCTCCTCCTGTCTCCTCCTGTCTCCTCCTGTCTCCTCCTGTCTCCTCCTCCTGTCTCCTCCTGTCTTCTCCTGTCTCCTCCTCCTGCCTCCTCCTCCTGCCTCCTCCTCCTGCCTTCTCCTGTCTCCTCCTGTCTCCTCCTCCTGTCTCCTCCTGTCTCCTCCTGTCTCCTCCTCCTGTCTCCTCCTGTCTCCTCCTCCTGTCTCCTCCTGTCTCCTCCTCCTGTCTCCTCCTGTCTCCTCCCCCTGTCTCCTCCTGTCTCCTCCTCCTGCCTCCTCCTGTCTCCTCCTCCTGTCTCCTCCTCCTGTCTCCTCCTCCTGTCTCCTCCTCCTGCCTCCTCCTGTCACCTCCTGTCTCCTCCTGTCACCTCCTGTCTCCTCCTCCTGTCTCCTCCTCCTGTCTCCTCCTGTCTCCTCCTCCTGTCTCCTCCTCCTGCCTCCTCCTGTCTCCTCCTGCCTCCTCCTGTCTCCTCCTGTCACCTCCTGTCTCCTCCTCCTGTCTCCTCCTGTCTCCTCCTCCTGCCTCCTCCTGTCTCCTCCTGTCTCCTCCTCCTGCCTCCTCCTGTCTCCTCCTGTCTCCTCCTGTCACCTCCTGTCTCCTCCTGTCTCCTCCTCCTGTCTCCTCCTCCTGTCTCCTCCTGTCTCCTCCTCCTGTCTCCTCCTCCTGCCTCCTCCTGTCTCCTCCTCCTGTCTCCTCCTCCTGTCTCCTCCTCCTGTCTCCTCCTCCTGTCTCCTCCTCCTGTCTCCTCCTCCTGCCTCCTCCTGTCTCCTCCTCCTGCCTCCTCCTGTCTCCTCCTGTCTCCTCCTGTCACCTCCTGTCTCCTCCTCCTGCCTCCTCCTGCCTCCTCCTGTCTCCTCCTGCCTCCTCCTGTCTCCTCCTGTCACCTCCTGTCTCCTCCTGTCTCCTCCTCCTGTCTCCTTCTGTCTCCTCCTCCTGTCTCCTCCTCCTGTCTCCTCCTGTCTCCTCCTCCTGCCTCCTCCTGCCTCCTCCTGTCTCGTCCTGTCTCCTCCTCTCTCCCTGTCACCTCCTGTCTCCCTGTCTCCTCCTCTCTCCCTGTCTCCTCCTATCTCCCTGTCTCCTCCTGTCTCCTCCTGTCTCCTCCTGTCTCCTCCTCTCTCCTCCTATCTCCCTGTCTCCTCCTGTCTCCTCCTCCTGTCTCCTCCTCCTGCCTCCTCCTGTCTCCTCCTCCTGTCTCCTCCTCCTGTCTCCTCCTGTCTCCTCCTCCTGTCTCCTCCTGTCTCCTCCTGTCTCCTCCTCCTGTCTCCTCCTCCTGTCTCCTCCTGTCTCCTCCTCCTGTCTCCTCCTGTCTCCTCCTCCTGCCTCCTCCTGTCTCCTCCTGCCTCCTCCTGTCTCCTCCTGTCACCTCCTGTCTCCTCCTCCTGTCTCCTCCTGTCTCCTCCTGTCTCCTCCTCCTGTCTCCTCCTCCTGTCTCCTCCTGTCTCCTCCTGTCACCTCCTGTCTCCTCCTCCTGTCTCCTCCTCCTGCCTCCTCCTGTCTCTTCCTCCTGTCTCCTCCTGTCTCCTCCTCCTGCCTCCTCCTGTCTCCTCCTGTCTCCTCCTGTCACCTCCTGTCTCCTCCTGTCTCCTCCTCCTGTCTCCTCCTGTCTCCTCCTGTCTCCTCCTCCTGTCTCCTCCTCCTGTCTCCTCCTCCTGTCTCCTCCTCCTGTCTCCTCCTGTCTCCTCCTCCTGCCTCCTCCTGCCTCCTCCTGCCTCCTCCTGTCTCCTCCTGTCACCTCCTGTCTCCTCCTCCTGCCTCCTCCTGCCTCCTCCTGCCTCCTCCTGCCTCCTCCTGTCTCCTCCTGCCTCCTCCTGTCTCCTCCTGTCACCTCCTGTCTCCTCCTGTCTCCTCCTCCTGTCTCCTTCTGTCTCCTCCTCCTGTCTCCTCCTCCTGTCTCCTCCTGTCTCCTCCTCCTGCCTCCTCCTGCCTCCTCCTGTCTCCTCCTGTCTCCTCCTGTCACCTCCTGTCTCCTCCTGTCTCCTCCTCCTGTCTCCTCCTGTCTCCTCCTCCTGTCTCCTCCTCCTGTCTCCTCCTCCTGCCTCCTCCTCCTGTCTCCTCCTCCTGTCTCCTCCTCCTGCCTCCTCCTGTCTCCTCCTCCTGTCTCCTCCTCCTGTCTCCTCCTCCTGTCTCCTCCTCCTGTCTCCTCCTCCTGCCTCCTCCTGTCTCCTCCTGTCTCCTCCTCCTGTCTCCTCCTCCTGCCTCCTCCTGTCTCCTCCACCTGTCTCCTCCTCCTGTCTCCTCCACCTGTCTCCTCCTCCTGTCTCCTCCTCCTGTCTCCTCCTCCTGTCTCCTCCTCCTGCCTCCTCCTCCTGCCTCCTCCTGTCTCCTCCTGTCTCCTCCTCCTGTCTCCTCCTCCTGTCTCCTCCTGTCTCTGTTGCTCCTGAAACACAAATTAAGTTTTCATGTTTTATTGTTTGACACTTTCAGTTTTACATTTGTAGAAAAACGTCACAACAGTTTGTTTTTATTCATTATTATTTTCTCTCCTCTTTTCTCTCTTCTTTTCTCTCTTCTCTCCTCCTTTCCCTCCTCTTTTCTCTCCTTCTTTCTCTTTTCTCTCCTCCTTCCTCTCTTCTTTTCTCTCCTCTTTTCTCTCCTTTCTCTCCTCCTTTCTCTCCTCTTTTCTCTCCTCTTTTCTCTCCTCTTTTCTCTCCTCCTTTCTGTCCTCTTTTCTCTCCTTCTCCATCTCTCCCTCGTTCCATCTCCTCACTCTCTCCTGACTTCCTCCTCCAAATTTCTCTCCTTCTCGTTGCCTATGCTTTTCTCACCTCTCTCCTCTCCCTCCCTCTCTCCTCCCTCTCTCCTTCTCTCCTCCCTCCCTCTCTCTCTCTCTCTCTTCTCTCTCCTCCCTCGTTCTCTGGTGTTATCATTAGACCCTCAGGGACAGATCAGGTTCTTCTGTGTCAGACTGAAATATACTGCAGCTCAGAATAAACCAGAGGGACAGAGGGACAGTGGGACAGTGGGACAGTGGGGGACAGAGGGACAGATGGACACACAGGGAGGGCATCTGGACACAGGCGTGAGGCGGAGCTTCTCCACGAAAAGTGCCGTAGTGGAGCTTTACGCGATGAACAGCAGCTCTAACTGTCCCGTCCTTTTACAATTTGCATTTTTGTTCATTACCCAGATTTTGACCTCTTCCTCTCTCCATAGTTGTAGTCTGAAGTGTTCTTTTTCTCTTTTTCTCTGGACTCTCTCTGGACTCTGGACTCTCTCTGGACTCTCCCTGGACTCTGGACTCTCTCTGGACTCTCCCTGGACTCTCTCTGGACTGACTCTCGACTCTCCCTGGACTCTGGACTCTGGACTCTCTCTGGACTCTCCCTGGACTCTGGACTCTCCCTGGACTCTCTCTGGACTCTCCCTGGACTCTGGACTCTCCCTGGACTCTCTCTGGACTCTCCCTGGACTCTGGACTCTCCCTGGACTCTCTCTGGACTCTCCCTGGACTCTGGACTCTCCCTGGACTCTCTCTGGACTCTCCCTGGACTCTGGACTCTCTCTGGACTCTCTCTGGACTCTCCCTGGACTCTCTCTGGACTCTCTCTGGATTCTCTCTGGACTCTCTCTGGACTCTCCCTGGACTCTCTCTGGACTCTCTCTGGATTCTCTCTGGACTCTCTCTGGACTCTCCCTGGACTCTCTCTGGACTCTGGACTCTCTCTGAACTCTCTCTGGACTCTCCCTGGACTCTCTCTGGACTCTGGACTCTGGACTCTCCCTGGACTCTCTCTGGACTCTGGACTCTCTCTGAACTCTCTCTGGACTCTCCCTGGACTCTCTCTGGACTCTCCATGGACTCTGGACTCTCCCTGGACTCTCTCTGGACTATCTCTGGACTCTGGACTCTCTCTGGACTCTCCCTGGACTCTTTCTGGACTCTGGTCTCTCCCTGGACTCTTTCTGGACTCTGGTCTCTCTCTGGACTCTTTCTGGACTCTGGACTCTCTCTGGACTCTCCCTGGACTCTTTCTGGACTCTGGTCTCTCTCTGGACTCTTTCTGGACTCTGGACTCTCTCTGGACTCTCCCTGGACTCTTTCTGGACTCTGGTCTCTCTCTGGACTATTTCTGGACTCTGGACTCTCTCTGGACTATTTCTGGACTCTGGACTCTCTCTGGACTCTCCCTGGACTCTGGACTCTCTCTAGACTCGAAAATGTGGAAAAAACACGCCTTCTTTTTCAGGGAAGATGTCAGTGTTTTGTCCCTCTCGTCTGTCCGTAGTTGTAGTTTTCAGTGTTTTGTCCCTCTCGTTTGTCCGTAGTTGTAGTTTTCAGTGTTTTGTCCCTCTCGTCTGTCCGTAGTTGTAGTTTTCAGTGTTTTGTCCCTCTCGTCTGTCCGTAGTTGTAGTTTTCAGTGTTTTGTCCCTCTCGTCTGTCCGTAGTTGTAGTTTTCAGTGTTTTGTCCCTCTCGTCTCTCCGTAGTTGTAGTTTTCAGTGTTTTGTCCCTCTCGTCTGTCTGTAGTTGTAGTTTTCAGTGTTTTGTCCCTCTCGTCTTTCTGTAGTTGTAGTTTTCAGTGTTTTGTCCCTCTCGTCTTTCTGTAGTTGTAGTTTTCAGTGTTTTGTCCCTCTCGTCTTTCTGTAGTTGTAGTTTTCAGTGTTTTGTCCCTCTCGTCTGTCCGTAGTTGTAGTTTTCAGTGTTTTGTCCCTCTCGTCTGTCCGTAGTTGTAGTCTGAAGTGTTGTTTTCCTGTTTCAGGGATGGTGTCCGTGTTGGACCTCATGCAGGGCGGGTTTCCCTCCAGAGCTGCGTTCCATGAACTTTACAACATGTACCAGAAGTACATGCCCCCGAAACTGTGCCGCCTGGACCCCCGGCTCTTCTGTAAGGTAGGTCCACCACTCTGGCTCCAGTTCTCTTTCTATTGAAAAAGCGTGCCCCGCCTCTCTGTGACCACTGCTCCTCAGGCTCCTCCCCCTGACCTCCAAACGTCGGCCTGAACCTCCCCTACACCTCCTCCTGGGGTTTTTACTTCACCATTTTGTCCTTAAGTCAAGATCTGAACACGAATAACAGACCAATCAGGCGCCTTCTTTTCTCTCCTCCTTTCTCTCCTCACTCTCTCTTAACTTCCTCCTCCAAATTTCTCTCCCTCTCTCATTACCTATGCTTTTCTTACCTCTCTTCTCTCCCTCCTCTCTCCCTCTCTCCGTCTCCGACACATCAGAATCCTCCTCTCTCTCTCTCTCTCTCCCTCCCTCTCTCTCTCTCCCTCCCTCTCTCTCTCTCCCTCCCTCTCTCTCTCTCTCTCCTCCCTCTCTCTCTCTCTCTCTCCTCCCTCTCTCCCTCCCTCTCTCTCTCCTCCCTCTCTCTCTCTCTCTCCCTCTCTCTCTCTCTCTCTCTCCCTCCCTCTCTCTCTCTCCCTCCCACTCCCTCTCTCTCCTCCCTCTCTCTCTTCCCTCTCTCTCCTCCCTCTCTCTCTCTCTCTCCCTCTCTCTCTCTCCCTCTCTCCCTCCCTCTCTCTCTCTCCCTCCCTCTCTCTCTCTCTCTCTCCCTCCCTCTCTCTCTCTCTCTCTCTCCCTCGCTCCCTCTCTCTCTCTCTCTCTCCCTCGCTCCCTCCCTCTCTCCCTCTCTCCCCCTCCCTCTCTCTCCTCCCTCTCTCTCTCTCTCCCTCTCTTCTCTTTCTCCCTCTCTCTCTCCCTCTCTCTCTCCCTCTCTCTCTTCCTCTCTCTCTCTCTCTCCCTCTCTCCCTCCCTCTCTCCCTCCCTCTCTCTCTCTCCCTCCCTCCCTCTCTCTCTCCCTCTCTCTCTCCCTCCCTCTCTCTCCCTCTCTCTCTCCCCCCCCTTTCTCCCTCTCTCTGGAGAATAACAGACCAATCAGGCGCCTTCTTTCCCCGAGGTCACTCCCACTACCGTTAGCAGCAGGTTTGATTGACAGCGTGACAGTGTTGCTAAGCGCCCGCTCTGAACGGAACCAGTGGTGCGGGCAGGAAGGGGCGGTACCTTGAAATGGCTTCGCTCCTGATTGGCTCTCGGTCTCGCAGTCGGAATTCCAAATATGGAAATGGGCTCCAGATTCACCGTTATAACTGCTAGCCTCAATGAGCTTCATTTGGAGCCTGTGGGTGATAGAGTCTAAAAGTTAGTCCTGATCTCCCTGGACTCTCCCTGGACTCTGGTCTCTCCCTGGACTCTCCCTGGACTCCCCTGGACTCTCCCTGGACTCTGGTCTCTCCCTGGACTCTCCCTGGACTCTCCCTGGACTCCCCTGGACTCTCCCTGGACTCCCCTGGACTCTCCCTGGACTCTGGACTCTCCCTGGACTCTGGACTCTGTCTAGACTCACTCTGGACTCTCCCTGGACTCTGGACTCTCCCTGGACTCTCCCTGGACTCTCTCTGGACTCTCTCTGGACTCTCCCTGGACCCTGGACTCTCCCTGGACTCTGGACTCTCTCTGGACTCTCCCTGGACTCTGGACTCTCTCTGGACTCACTCTGGACTCTCCCTGGACTCTGGACTCTCCCTGGACTCTCTCTGGACTCTCTCTGGACTCTCCCTGGACTCTCCCTGGACCCTGGACTCTCCCTGGACTCTCTCTGGACTCTCTCTGGACTCTCTCTGGACTCTCCCTGGACTCTCCCTGGACCCTGGACTCTCCCTGGACTCTCCCTGGACTCTCCCTGGACTCTCCCTGGACTCTCTCTGGACTCTCCCCGGACCCTGGACTCTCCCTGGACTCTGGACTCTCTCTGGACTCTCTCTGGACTCTCCCCGGACCCTGGACTCTCCCTGGACCCTGGACTCTCCCTGGACTCTGGACTCTCTCTGGACTCTCCCTGGACTCTGGACTCTCCCTGGACTCTGGACTCTCCATGGACTCTCCCTGGACTCTGGACTCTCCCTGGACTCTCCCTGGACTCTCCCTGGACTCTCTCTGCACTCTGGACTCTCTCTGGACTCTCTCTGGACTCTGGACTCTCTCTGAACTCTCCCTGGACTCTCCCTGGACTCTGGACTCTCTCTGGACTCACTCTGGACTCTCCCTGGACTCTGGTCTCTCCCTGGACTCTGGACTCTCCCTGGACTCTCCCTGGACTCCCCTGGACTCTCCCTGGACTCTGGACTCTCCCTGGACTCTCCCTGGACTCTCCCTGGACTCTCCCTGGACCCTGGACTCTCCCTGGACTCTGGACTCTCTCTGGACTCTCCCTGGACTCTGGACTCTCCCTGGACTCTGGACTCTCCCTGGACTCTCCCTGGACTCTCCCTGGACTCTCCCTGGACTCTGGACTCTCCCTGGACTCTCCCTGGACTCTCTCTGGACTCTCTCTGGACTCTCCCTGGACTCTCCCTGGACTCTCCCTGGACTCTCCCTGGACTCTCCCTGGACTCTCCCTGGACTCTGGACTCTCCCTGGACTCTCCCTGGACTCTCCCTGGACTCTCCCTGGACTCTCTCTGGACTCTCCCCGGACCCTGGACTCTCCCTGGACCCTGGACTCTCCCTGGACTCTGGACTCTCTCTGGACTCTCCCTGGACTCTGGACTCTCCCTGGACTCTGGACTCTCCCTGGACTCTCCCTGGACTCTGGACTCTCCCTGGACTCTGGACTCTCCCTGGACTCTCCCTGGACTCTGGACTCTCTCTGGACTCTCCCTGGACTCTCCCTGGACTCTCTCTGCACTCTGGACTCTCTCTGGACTCTGGACTCTTCCTGGACTCTCTCTGCACTCTGGACTCTCTCTGGACTCTGGACTCTCCCTGGACTCTCTCTGCACTCTGGACTCTCTCTGGACTCTGGACTCTCCCTGGACTCTCTCTGCACTCTGGACTCTCTCTGGTCTCTGGACTCTCCCTGGACTCTCTCTGGTCTCTGGACTCTCCCTGGACTCTGGACTCTCCCTGGACTCTCTCTGGACTCTGGACTCTCTCTGGACTCTCCCTGGACTCTGGACTCCCCTGTACTCTCCCTGGACACTCCCTGGACTCTCCCTGGACTCTGGACTCTCCCTGGACTCTGGACTCTCCCTGGACTCTCCCTGGACTCTCTCTGCACTCTGGACTCTCTCTGGACTCTGGACTCTCCCTGGACTCTCTCTGGACTCTGGACTCTCTCTGGTCTCTGGACTCTCCCTGGATGCTCTGAAGGGGGAGTGACTCAGCCTGGAGAGCAAAGTTCTTCTGTTCTTCTGTCCCTGAGATGAACCTTCTCCTCTTCCTGTTTCCTCAGGCGCTGTTCAAGGCTCTGGGTCTGAATGAAAACGACTTCAAGTTTGGACTGACACGAGTCTTCTTCCGCCCAGGAAAGGTCAGACCCACAGTCCTGGTTTAGACCTGGTTTAGTCCTGGTTTAGTCCTGGTTTAGACCTGGTTTAGACCTGGTTTAGACCTGGTTTAGACCTGGTTTAGTCCTGGTTTAGTCCTGGTTTAGTCCTGGTTCAGTCCTAGTTTAGACCTGGTTTAGACCTGGTTTAGACCTGGTTTAGACCTGGTTTAGTCCTGGTTTAGACCTGGTTTAGTCCTGGTTTAGTCCTGGTTTAGTCTTGGTTTAGACCTGGTTTAGACCTGGTTTAGACCTGGTTTAGTCCTGGTTTAGTCCTGGTTTTGTCCTGGTTTAGTCCTGGTTTAGTCCTGGTTTAGACCTGGTTTAGTCCTGGTTTAGACTTGGTTCAGTCCTGGTTTAGTCCTGTTTCAGTCCTAGTTTAGTCCTGGTTTAGTCCTGGTTTAGTCCTGGTTTAGACCTGGTTTAGTCCTGGTTTAGTCCTGGTTTAGACCTGGTTTAGTCCTGGTTTAGACTTGGTTTAGACTTGGTTTAGACTTGGTTCAGTCCTGGTTTAGTCCTGGTTTAGTCCTGGTTTAGACTTGGTTTAGACTTGGTTCAGTCCTGGTTTAGTCCTGTTTCAGTCCTAGTTTAGTCTTGGTTTAGACCTGGTTTAGTCCTGGTTTAGTCCTGGTTTAGTCCTGGTTTAGTCCTGGTTTAGTCCTGGTTTAGTCCTGATCTCTGTCTGTAGTTTGCAGAGTTTGATCAGATCATGAAGTCTGATCCGGATCATTTGGCTGAGCTCATCCAGAAGGTTCATAAGTGGCTCCTCCACAGCCGCTGGAAGAAGGTCCAGTGGTGCGCCCTGTCTGTCATCAAACGTAAGGAGTACTACGAGTACTACTGCAAATACTACTGCAAATACTACTGCAAATACTACTGCAAACACTACTGCAAACACTACTGCTACTACTACTACTACTGGTACTGCTACTGGTACTACTACTGGTACTACTACTGCTGCTACTGCTACTACTACTACTACTACTACTACTACTGCTGCTACTGCTACTACTGCTACTACTACTACTACTACTACTGCTGCTACTGCTACTACTACTGCTGCTACTACTACTACTGCTACTACTACTACTACTACTGCTACTACTACTACTACTACTACTACTACTGCTGCTACTGCTACTACTACTGCTGCTACTACTACTACTGCTACTACTACTACTACTACTGCTACTACTACTACTACTACTACTACTACTACTACTACTACTACTACTACTACTACTACTACTACTACTACTACTGCTGCTACTACTACTGGTACTACTGCTACTACTACTACTACTACTACTGCTGCTACTACTACTACTGCTACTACTACTACTGCTACTACTACTACTACTGCTACTGCGACTACTGTGTGTGTGTCAGAGGAGCGTTTGATTCGTTTACCTCACATCTCGTCGTCTCTTCTCGACCTCCAGCTCATTTTCCCTCATTATTATTCAGACGGGACGCCATTTAATAAGTCCTGTTCAGACCTGGTTCAGACCTGGTTCAGACCTGGTTCAGACCTGGTTTAGACCTGGTTTAGTCCTGGTTTAGACCTGGTTTAGTCCTGGTCCAGGTCCAGGTCCAGTCCAGGTCCAGTCCTGGTCCAGTCCTGGTCCAGTCCAGGTCCAGTCCAAGTCCAGGTCCAGGTCCAGTCCAGGTCCAGGTCCAGTCCAGGTCCAGGTCCAGTCCTGGTCCAGTCCTGGTCCAGTCCTGGTCCAGTCCAGGTCCAGTCCAGGTTTGGACTTGATTTGTTTGGGCGTCCCTTGATAATCCGATCAATGTGTTTTATCTAATCGAGTGAAAAGAAGAGGAGAGAGAGAGGGAAGGGGGAGGAGGAGAGAGATGGAGAGATGAAGGAGAGATTGGGAGAGGGAGAAGAAGAGAGGAGTGTGTGTGACATCACTGAGGAGTTTGTGAAGGACGGACACATGTCTGATTTAAATCCCACTTTGTTCCTTCAAATTGTCCTTCAAACTGTTCCTCAGACTGTTCCTCAGACCTTCAGACTGTTCTCCTCAGACTGTTCCTCAGACTGTTCCTCAAACTGTTCCTCAGACTGTTCCTCAGACCTTCAGACTGTTCTCCTCAGACTGTTCCTCAGACTGTTCCTCAAACTGTTCCTCAGACTGTTCCTCAGACCTTCAGACTGTTCTCCTCAGATCGTTCTCCATGTTCTAGTGGTTTCTTCATGGACCCTCTGAAGTTCTGTTTGGAGTGATTCATGTTTGAGATGAGATGGGAGGGCATCTGATGTTTTCTCCTGTGTTCCAGTGAAGAATAAGATCCTGTACCGCGCTGGAGCCTGCATCATGATCCAGAAGACCGTCCGGATGTGGCTCTGCAAACGGAAACACAAACCCCGGTGAGTCCACAGACCTGGACTGGACCTGGACCTGGACTGGACCTGGACCAGGACTGGACCAGGACTGGACCTGGACTGGACCTGGACTGGACCTGGACCAGGACTGGACCAGGACTGGACCAGGACTGGATCTGGACCTGGACTGGACCTGGACCGGACCTGGACTTGGACTGGACCTGGACCTGGACCTGGACTGGACCAGGACTGGACCAGGACTGGACCAGGACTGGACCAGGACTGGATCTGGACCTGGACTGGACCTGGACTGGACCTGGACTGGACCTGGACTGGACCTGGACCAGGACTGGACCAGGACTGGACCTGGACTGGACCTGGACTGGACCAGGACTGGACCAGGACTGGATCTGGACCTGGACTGGACCTGGACCGGACCTGGACCTGGACTTGGACTGGACCTGGACCTGGACCTGGACTGGACCAGGACTGGACCAGGACTGGACCAGGACTGGACCAGGACTGGATCTGGACCTGGACTGGACCTGGACTGGACCTGGACTGGACCTGGACTGGACCTGGACCAGGACTGGACCTGGACTGGACCTGGACTGGACCAGGACTGGA
>JAVJIX010000389.1:207500-215000 GCA_036785185.1 Paratrypauchen microcephalus
TCTCCCTCCCTCTCTCATCCCTCTCTCCTCTCCTCCCTCTCCTCCCTCTGTCCTCTCTCCTCTCCTCTCCTCCCTCTGTCCTCTCCTCCCTCTCCTCCCTCTCTCCTCTCTCCTCTCCTCCCTCTGTCCTCTCCTCTCTCTCCTCTCCTCTCTCTCTCTCTCCTCTCTCTCCTCTCCTCCCTCTGTCCTCTCCTCTCTCCTCTCCTCTCTCCTCTCCTCCCTCTGTCCTCTCCTCCCTCTCCTCCTCTCCTCCTCTCTCCTCTCTCCTCTCCTCCCTCTGTCCTCTCTCCTCTCCTCCCTCTCTCCTCTCCTCCCTCTCTCCTCTCCTCCCTCTGTCCTCTCTCCCCTCTGTCCTCTCTCCTCTCCTCCCTCTCTCCTCTCCTCCCTCTGTCCTCTCTCCTCCCTCTGTCCTCTCTCCTCTCTCCTCTCCTCCCTCTCTCCTCTCCTCCTCTCTCTCTCTCCTCTCTCTCTCCTCTCTCTCTCTCTCTCTCCCTCTCTCTCTCTTCTCTCCTCCCTCTCTCCTCTCCTCCCTCTCCTCCCTCTCTCCTCTTGCATGACATTAAGCTAAGCTCTCCCCCATCATGACGTCACTGTGGTGTTAATGTCCAGGCAGGTCAGAATCATTCAATCATTTAATAATTCACAGGATAATATGTTAAAGGGATATGCCACCCCCAGGTCAAATTTGGGCATCTCCCCACAGTCCAGAGACTAAAATAAGTGGTGGAAAGCGTTTTCCTGCTCACCCAGCCATTGTCCGAGTCTGTCGCCACTGACCGCCGCGGTATCTGGTGCTCCTCCGCCTTAGACTGGAGTCTAACGTCGCCAGAGAAAGATTTCGGCCAAAAGGAATTAATTTGCTCGATGCGTTTCCCAATTACTTTGTGTGTAGTGCGCATTCATATCGAGTGCAAATAAATGTGCAAATCAACACGGAGAGCTTGACTTGGTCATTTTGGGTGGGAACTATTTTTCAGTGCGGAAAAAGACAGACGAAGCACACACCACGCTGACAGGGGAATCCCTGTTATGAATGCGCACTACACAGAAAGTAATTGGGAAACGCATCGAGCAAATTAATTCCTTTTGGCCGAAATCTTTCTCTGGCGACGTTAGACTCCAGTCTAAGGCGGAGGAGCTGCAGATACCGCGGCGGTCAGTGGCGACAGACTCGGACAATGGCTGGGTGAGCAGGAAAACGCTTTCCACCACTTATTTTAGTCTCTGGACTGTGGGGAGATGCCCAAGTTTGACCTGGGGGTGGCATATCCCTTTAAGTCAAAGTTTACTACAAAATGTACTTATAGTCAGGAAGTACTAATAGCATAGCAAAGTAACCAATATAATAATAAAAAAGTAATAAAATACTAAGGTACAGGTATTTAAAGAGTATTTCACAGGAGGTAATTCTGCTCATATGAATTTCGTTTTGCACATAATATAGCACAGTATAATATACTATGCTTTAAATAAATAAATAACAATAAATAAATACATGCCATATATCTATAAATAAACTTTTGGTCACATCAAAATGGACTTTAATAACAATTCAATAATTTCAATAAGCTAGCTTTAATTCCAAAAACAAAGTAAAGTGCACTTTCAAAGTTCTATTCAATAAATCAGTTCGTATTGGCATTGCAGCCTAATTCATTCAAAAAAAGTTAGAAAAAGAAAACATTTAAGGTTGAGATGCTGCGCGTCCCATAAGAACTTCCATTCAAACCCTCATGGCTACATTAGCGCTGAGTCAAAAAAGTTACAGAAATACCGAAACGGGTCAAATTGAATCAAAATAAAGTATTTCTCTACCGCTATAGCCTATGGCAAAACGTTCAGCTTTTAAATAAACAAAAACAGAGTGGAAATTAACCTAAAGAGACTGTTCGTGATCGCGCTGATCGCATTGTTTCAATGCTAGCGTTAGCATTAGCTTAGCCGCATTGTGAATGAGGATCCGCTGCATCACAATATGCAGTGAGCAGCCGCGGTCCGCACAGATGATCGCCACACGACAGCTGAATTAGTATTTAAACATGTCCTAAAGTCTATCAAGTCCATTTGATGCAGAAATATGATCATAATTATGACTCACCCCAGTGTTTTCGGCATATCTCCAAATGTAAACGCATATTGTGTGTTTCGGAGCTAAATCGCACTCTGTACACGAGCTGGACGTGTCCCGAACCTGTCCCGAAGGTCTCCCGAACGTGTCATGTGTCCTGATAGGTGTTAAAAACCCAACATATTCTGTACACAGGAAAGGAAGACAAGAGAGATTAGGTTTTTTCACTTGCAAGTGGAGAACAGTCAGAGAGAATGACCAGGTTACAATAATGCTCTTGGCCCACACTCTGCTCTGAGCGTCCTGGCTCTCTGTGCCCCCCACTTGCGTATTTATTAAGTTTTTCACATCCCTGGTTACAGTGGGCTGTCCTACTCCTAAGGGGTGTTAAAAGTTAATAATATATAATTATTCCATCATGTCCAAGTAGAAGTTAAAAGTCCATTTTCATGTGCTTATTGTCTCAGTGCTGCTTACATATGCAGGAGTTCCTCACAGCTGATCGGCGAACAGGGGAATCCCGCTTCTGCGCTATGCAACAGGATTGGCGAGCGCGCGATCTTGGGGAATTATGTAGATTTATACACGCCCCGTTTCATTCCGCAAAAACAAGCCAATTTGAAATGAAAAATTTGTGTTTTTAACGTCACTAATGCTGTTTTCTGAAACATGGAGAGGCTTCTTCATGATCTCAACTAGCACATTCTGCAAAAAACGAAAATCACAAATTTTGAAAAAAAACAAACGCATTTCCTGAGAATCTGTAATGGCGACTTGAGGGCTCGGTGTCCGTGGTGCGTCACATATCGTAAAAGACACGGTGCCCATATAAACTGTGGAAAAGCCCGGATTCATTAACATGGTGAAAGTTTTGGACCTGAAGTTTGTGCGACCAAGACGTAAATATTTTTCTTGTGTTGCCACAGCTGTACACAGACTGCACAAGATACACACATGAACACAGACAGTGGCTTTTCTGCATCACTCGAGGAAAAACTAAAACTAAAACGCAACACTCCCCACTCCAGTCCTCCTTTCCCACAATCAGGGAATAATTTAGCTCCATAAAATGCTTCTTTATAAAAGAAAGATATTTATATAACTGTGATATATATTTTAAAACAATAACAGCTTAACTGATGCAGGTGTAATGTATTTGTTTTATAAAAGAACGCTGCATTATTTTGAGACATTTGTCTGTCATCTGTTATTTGTTTTTGAGTAGGGCAGAGAAAAATCAATTAAAATCGGATAAAAGAAAATAAAAAAAATAGGGGATTTTATTTTTAGGCCACATCGCCCAGCTCTAGTGGTGATACAGGAAGCGCTCCACTGTGTTTTTAAACTCCGCACACCTTCACTACCTTCACATTTGGACCATTTCTGGTTCAGACCTGGTTTAGTCCTGGTTCAGTCTGGTTCAGACCTGGTTTAGACCTGGCTCAGTCCTGGTTCATTCCTGGTTCAGTCCTGGTTCAGACCTGGTTCAGACCTGGTTCAGACCTGGTTTAGTCCTGGTTTAGTCCTGGTTTAGTCCTGGTTTAGTCCTGGTTTAGTCCTGGGTCAGTCTGGTTCAGTCTGGTTCTTGTCTGGTTCAGTCTGGTTCTTGTCTGGTTCAGTCTGGTTCTTGTCTGGTTCAGTCTGGTTCAGTCTGGTTCTTGTCTGGTTCAGTCTGGTTCAGTCTGGTTCGGTCCTGGTTCAGTCTAGTTCAGTCTGGTTCTTGTCTGGTTCAGTCTGGTTCTTGTCTGGTTCAGTCTGGTTCGGTCCTGGTTCAGTTTAGTTCAGTCTGGTTCTTGTCTAGTTCAGTCTGGTTCAGTCTGGTTCAGTCTGGTTCTTGTCTGGTTCAGTCTGGTTCTTGTCTGGTTCAGTCTGGTTCAGTCTGGTTCGGTCCTGGTTCAGTCTAGTTCAGTCTGGTTCTTGTCTGGTTCAGTCTGGTTCTTGTCTGGTTCAGCCTGGTTCGGTCCTGGTTCAGTCTAGTTCAGTCTGGTTCTTGTCTAGTTCAGTCTGGTTCTTGTCTGGTTCAGTCTGGTTCAGTCTGGTTCGGTCCTGGTTCAGTCTAGTTCAGTCTGGTTCTTGTCTAGTTCAGTCTGGTTCTTGTCTGGTTCAGTCTGGTTCAGTCTGGTTCAGACCTGGTTCAGTCTGGTTCAGTTTGGTTCAGTCTGGTTCAGTCTGGTTTGGTCCTGGTTCAGTCTAGTTCAGTCTGGTTCTTGTCTGGTTCAGTCTGGTTCAGACCTGGTTCAGTCTGGTTCGGTCCTGGTTCAGTCTAGTTCAGTCTGGTTCTAGTCTGGTTCAGTCCTGGTTCGGTCCTGGTTCAGTCTGGTTCAGTCTGGTTCTTGTCTGGTTCAGTCTGGTTCAGTCTGGTTCAGGCCTGGTTCAGACCTGATTCGGTCCTGGTTCAGTCTGGTTCTTGTCTGGTTCAGTCCTGGTTCAGTCCTGGTTCAGTCCTGGTTCAGTCTGGTTCAGTCTGGTTCAGTCTGGTTCAGTCCTGGTTCAGTCTGGTTCAGTCTGGTTCAGTCTGGTTCGGTCCTGGTTCAGTCTAGTTCAGTCTGGTTCTTGTCTGGTTCAGTCTGGTTCAGTCTGGGTCAGACCTGGTTCAGTCTGGTTCGGTCCTGGTTCAGTCTAGTTCAGTCTGGTTCTAGTCTGGTTCAGTCTGGTTCAGTCCTGGTTCGGTCCTGGTTCGGTCCTGGTTCAGTCTGGTTCAGTCTGGTTCGGTCCTGGTTTGGTCCTGGTTCAGTCTGGTTCAGACCTGGTTCAGACCTGGTTCGGTCCTGGTTCAGTCTGGTTCTTGTCTGGTTCAGTCTGGTTCAGTCTGGTTCAGTCTGGTTAAGACCTGGTTTGGTCCTGGTTCAGTCTGGTTCTTGTCTGGTTCAGTCTGGTTCAGTCTGGTTCTTGTCTGGTTCAGTCTGGTTCAGTCCTGGTTCAGTCTGGTTCAGTCTGGTTCAGTCCTGGTTCAGTCCTGGTTCAGTCCTGGTTCAGTCTGGTTCAGTCCTGGTTCAGTCTGGTTCAGTCTGGTTCAGTCTGGTTCAGACCTGGTTCAGACCTGGTTCAGTCTGGTTCAGTCTGGTTCAGTCTGGTTCAGTCTGGTTCAGTCCTGGTTCAGTCTGGTTCAGTCTGGTTCAGTCCTGGTTCAGTCTGGTTCAGTCCTGGTTCAGTCCTGGTTCAGTCCTGGTTCAGTCTGGTTCAGTCTGGTTCAGTCCTGGTTCAGTCCTGGTTCAGTCCTGGTTCAGTCCTGGTTCAGTCCTGGTTCAGTCTGGTTCAGTCTGGTTCTTGTCTCCAGCGGGTGGTGATGTCCAGGCTGGAGATCGATCACGAGTACAAGGCTCTGGTGACGCGGTCGGAGAAACTTCTGAACGACATGCAGAAGCAGAAGAAGGAGGAGGAGGAGAGGGAGCGACTCAAGAAGATCCAGGAGGAGATGGAGAGAGAGAGGAAGAGGAGAGAAGAGGAGGAGAGGAGGAGGCAGCAGGAGGAGGAGGAGAGGAAACTGTGAATATGATGTGTGGGGAGAGAGGGAGGAGGAGGAGGAGGAGAGAGGGAGGAGGAGAGAGAGGAAGAGGAGAGAAGAGGAGGAGAGGAGGAGGCAGCAGCAGGAGGAGGAGGAGAGGAAACTGAGTATGACGTGTGGGGAGAGAGGGAGGAGAAGAGAGGAGGAGAGGCAGAAGAGGAGAAGAGAGGAAACTGAGTATAAGACAACTGAGGAGAGAGGAGGTCCTGGTTTAGCCCTGGTTTAGACCTGGTTTAGTCCTGGTTTAGACCTGGTTTAGACCTGGTTTAGACCTGGTTTAGACCTGGTTTAGATCTGGTTTAGACCTGGTTTAGACCTGGTTTAGTCCTGGTTTAGACCTGGTTTAGTCCTGGTTTAGTCCTGGTTTAGTCCTGGTTTAGACCTGGTTCAGTCCTGGTTTAGTCCTGGTTTAGTCCTGGTTTAGACCTGGTTTAGTCCTGGTTTAGTCCTGGTTTAGTCCTGGTTTAGACCTGGTTTAGTCCTGGTTTAGTCCTGGTTTAGACCTGGTTTAGACCTGGTTTAGTCCTGGTTTAGTCCTGGTTTAGACCTGGTTTAGACCTGGTTTAGACCTGGTTTAGTCCTGGTTTAGACCTGGTTTAGTCCTGGTTTAGACCTGGTTTAGTCCTGGTTTAGTCCTGGTTTAGTCCTGGTTTAGACCTGGTTTAGACCTGGTTTAGTCCTGGTTTAGACCTGGTTTAGTCCTGGTTTAGACCTGGTTTAGTCCTGGTTTAGTCCTGGTTTAGACCTGGTTTAGTCCTGGTTTAGACCTGGTTTAGTCCTGGTTTAGTCCTGGTTTAGACCTGGTTTAGACCTGGTTTAGTCCTGGTTTAGACCTGGTTTAGACCTGGTTTAGTCCTGGTTTAGTCCTGGTTTAGTCCTGGTTTAGACCTGGTTTAGACCTGGTTTAGTCCTGGTTTAGACCTGGTTTAGTCCTGGTTTAGTCCTGGTTTAGACCTGGTTTAGTCCTGGTTTAGACCTGGTTTAGACCTGGTTTAGTCCTGGTTTAGTCTCTGTCGTTGATGTCAGATTCTGTGACTCATGACGAACGCGACCTCGTCCTCCATCGGCGTTCACCGTTCATTCCACCCCCCCCCCTCTCTCTCCCTCCCCCCTCTCCCCTCTCTCCCTCTCCCTCCCCCTCTCTCTCCCCACCCCCCTTTCTCTCTCCCCCTCTCTCTCCCTCTCCCCCTCTCTCTCTCTCTCTCTCTCTCTGAAGGTCGATCTGAACATTGACAGACGTTGATCACTTTAATATTCACTAAAGAAGCTGTTAAAGAGATTTATACTCCTCCTGTCTCCTCTCTCCTCCTCTCTCTCTCTCTCTCTCTGCTCCTCTCTCTGCTCCTCTCTCCTCCCCTCTTTCTCCTCTTCTCTCTCTCTCTCTCCCTCTCCTCTCTCTCCTCTCTCTCCTCTCTCTCTCCCTCTCCTCCTCTCTCTCTCTCTCTCCTCTCTCCTCCCCTCTTTCTCCTCTCTCTCTCTCTCTCTCTCCTCCTCTCTCTCCTCTTCTCTCTCTCTCCTCCTCTCTCTCTCTCTCTCTCTCCTCCCTCCTCTCTCCTCCTCTCTCTCTCTCCTCTCTCTCTCCTCTTCTCTCTCTCTCTCTCTTCTCTCTCTCCCTCTCTCTCCTCTCTCTCTCCCTCTCCTCTCTCTCTCCCTCTCCTCCCTCTCTCTCCTCTTTCTCCCTCTCCTCTCTCTCTCTCTCTCCCTCTCCTCCTCTCTCTCCTCTCTCTCTCTCTCTCTCTCCTCTCTCTCTCTCTCTCTCTCTCTCCTCCTGTCTCCTCTCTCCTCCTCTTTCTCTCTCCTCCTCTCTCTCTGCTCCTCTCCTCCCCTCTTTCTCCTCTTCTCTCTCCTCTCCTCTCTCTCTCCTCTCCTCTCTCTCCTCCTCTCTCTCCTCCTCTTTCTCTCTCTCCTCTCTCTCCTCTTCTCTCTC
>JAVJIX010000389.1:225000-227500 GCA_036785185.1 Paratrypauchen microcephalus
GAGACGCAGGGCTGAGGAGGTACACGAAACGAACGCACCCAAACACGAGAGAGACGCAGGGCTGAGGAGTTTTGAACAGGTGAGTTTTCAGGGCTTTTTTGAAGACGGGGAGTGTAGATGAGTCTCTGAGGTGTTTGAGGAGTTCCAGAGCGAAGAAGGCCCTGTACCCCCAGGTCTGATGTTTGGTCCTGACGGGGGGAGACAGGAGGTTGGCGTCGACTGATCTGAGGGCACGGGTGGGGGTGTGGCGGTGGAGGAGCTCAGAGAGGTCGGGGTGGGCCAGGTTATGGAGGGACTTGTACGTAATGGTGAGGAGTTTGAACTGGATGCGCTGAGGGACAGGGGAACCAGTGGAGATCTTTGAGGTCAGGGGCGATGTGTTCACGGGAGGAGGTGCGAGTGAGGAGGCGGGCAGCAGAGTTCAGGATGTCCTGGAGTCTAGGTGACAAAGGCGTGGATGAGGGTTTCAGGGATGGGCGGAGGCGAGCGATGTTGCGGAGGTGATAGAAGGCGGTTTGGGTGAAGGGTCTGATCGAAGGTGATGCCGAGATTACGGAGGAGCCGTCGATGGAGAGGGTGAGGTTATCATGGGTTTTTGTGAGTGTTTTGGGGCCATTGACGATTATTTCTGTTTTGTCGCAGTTGAGTTGAAGGAAATTTGATTTGAGCCAGGTTTTTATTTCAGATTTTATGCAGTTCATGAGGGTGGAGTGTGTGGCCGAGGTTCTGGATTTGGTGGACAGGTAAAGTTCGATGTCATCTGCAAAACGGTGGAATCGAAGGCCATGGCGGCGGATTATGTGACCACGGGGGAGGATGTAGAGAATGAAGAGGAGGGGGCCGAGAACTGAACCTTGGGGGACGCCTTGAGTGAGTGAAGCAGAGGGGGACCTGCAGTGGTTGATGTGGATGAATTGATGTCGGTCGGTGATGTTGAAGGTGTTCTGCAGGCGGGAGAGAAGGATGGAGTGGTTTATGGTGAGTTCCAGGAGGATGAGGATGTTGAGATCGGAGGAGAGCAGGAGGTTGGAGGAGGGCTGTCTCGGTACTGCGATGGGAGCAGAAACCGGACTGGAAGCATTCAAACAGGTTATTGGTTGTGAGGTAGGATTTAAGTTGACTGGCGGCGGTATGTTCTATAAGTTTGGAGAGAAATGGGAGGTTGGAAATGGATTTGGCCAGGTTTTTTTGTTTTGAAAGAAAGATCGGAAGGAGCTGCATTTTTCTGGGGTGAATGAGTGCGAGCCAAACTCCTGGGGGTTCAGGAGTTTGTTTATGGTGGGGAAAAGAGCTTTGGGGTTTTGGCGTTGGGAGTGGATGGTGAGGCCAGTGTTCTTGCTGAGTCTTTCCAGTTGGCATCCTTTTGTTTTCATTTTGCTGAGGTCGGATGTGAACCAGGGGGCAGCGTGATTGAAGGAGACAGTTTTAGTTTTACAGAGGGCAAGTTGGTCCAGACGGGAGGGGAGGGTGGTGTTGTAAATTGCAGTGAGTTCTGATGTGGACTGGGCATTGGTCAAAGGGGTGGTGGAAAACAGGAGAGAGACACAGGGCTGAGGAGGTAAACAAAACTAACACACCTAAAAACACGAGAGACACACAGGGCTGAGAACGTACAGGAAACAAACGCGCCCAAACATGAGAGAGACACAGGGCTGAGGAAGTAAACAAAACAAACACACCTAAAAACACGAGAAAGACACAGGGCTGAGGAGGTACACAAAACTAACGCACCTAAAAACACAAGAGAGACACAGGGCCAAGTAGGTAAACAAAACAAAGACACCTAAAAACACGAGAGAGACACAGGTCTGAGAACGTACACGAAACGAACGCACCCAAACATGAGAGAGACACAGGGCTGAGGAAGTAAACAAAACAAACACACCTAAAAACAAGAGAGTGACACAGGGCTGAGTAGGGTAACGAAACTAATATACCTAAAAACACAAGAGAGACACAGGGCTGAGGAGGTACATCAAACTAACGCACCCAAACGCAGCTGGATGACTGATGAGAGGCAAAATTCTCCTTTTGGATTTGGCTTTAATCTGTTTTGTTTCATCAGAATCGCTCATCGTCAGGCTCAGGAGACGTACTTTTATGTTTTAACTTTTCTTTGTCCTCCTCAGATCTTCCATTTATCTTGTAATTATAAAAGTGTCCAAACGAACTTGCGCTCACTTAGGCCTGACGAAGATTCATTTAGAGACCGGCTCATTATTTTTCATTTCAGTGTAGTGCGTTTTCCTGTAAGATTTTGTCTCATCTTTCTTTTGTGAAACAGAATAATCACTCTTCACTCCCAGTGACACAGAGAGAGTCCTCCTCAGACTTTGCTCCTGGTTCTTGGTTCCTGGTTCCTGGTTCTTGTCATTACCTGATTTGTCACGTTCTAAAGTATCTGGGCATGCTCAGTTTGAACAATGTGACAAATCAGGTAATGACAGTTCCTGGTTCCTGGTTCTCAGTTCCTGGTTCTTGGTTCCTGGTTCTTGTCATT
>JAVJIX010000389.1:235000-270000 GCA_036785185.1 Paratrypauchen microcephalus
CTATGGTGGAATGTTGAGCGGTTACCGTGGAGACACAAACACTGACCAAAATGTTTGACGATCGTCTGAAAACTCCAGGAAAAAACTGGAGAAAAAGCACAAAAGTGATTTAAAGAGCAAACAAAGCTCAGGTGAAAGTCTGACTGGAGTAACGGCGTCAGACAGAGCAGTGCCTCCAGTTAGCGTCACACTCCCGTCATCAGAAACCGCACAACTCGATTTGCACCACTTTCCAGAAACTTCTAAATGTTTTCTTTTCCTCTGCACTTTGTGATTGGCAAATAATGATCCCCAAATCAAATCCTGACTCCGTCCAATCAGATTAGAGCCTCCCACGGTGGCCCCGCCTCCCACTCACGAGCGTCCAATCAGATTAGAGCGCCCCCCCCTCACTTCCTGGTGATTGTCCGCGGACCGAAGCCGTCGCCAGAGCGAGCGACGTCGCCGTGACAACTGTCCTACTGTACCTCCTCGTGTCCTAACCCCTCGCCTCCTCTGTCCTTTTCTCATTTCCTGTCTCCTCGTCGAACAGAGGAGAGAGGGAGCAGAGGAGAGAGGGAGCAGAGGAGAGAGGGAGCAGAGGAGGAGAAGGAGAGAGGGAGCAGAGGAGAGAGGGAGCAGAGGAGGAGGAGAGAGGGAGCAGAGGAGAGAGGGAGCAGAGGAGGAGAAGGAGAGAGGGAGCAGAGGAGAAGGAGAGAGGGAGCAGAGGAGGAGGAGAGAGGGAGCAGAGGAGGAGGAGAGAGGGAGCAGAGGAGGAGGAGAACAGAGGAGAGAGGGAGCAGAGGAGGAGGACAGAGGGAGCTGAGGAGAGATGGAGCAGAGGAGGAGGAGAGCAGAGGAGGAGGAGAGAGTAGAGGAGAGAAGGAGCAGAGGAGGGGGAGAACAGAGGAGAGAGGGAGCAGAGGAGAGAGGGAGCAGAGGAGGAGGAGAACAGCGGGGAGGGAGCAGAGGAGGAGGAGAACAGAGGAGAGAGGGAGGAGAGGAGAGAGGGAGCAGAGGAGAACAGAGGAGAGGAGAGAGGGAGCAGAGGAGAGAGGGAGCAGAGGAGAGAGGGGCAGAGGAAGAGGAGGAGGAGAGAGGGAGCAGAGGAGGAGGAGAGAGGGAGCAGAGGAGAGTGGGAGCAGAGGAGGAGAGAGGGAGCAGAGGAGAACATAGGAGAGGAGAGGGAACAGAGGAGGAGAGAGGGAGCAGAGGAGGAGGAGAGAGGGAGCAAAGGAGGAGGAGAACAGAGGAGAGGAGAGAGAACAGAGGAGAGGAGAGAGGGAACAGGAGAGAGGGAGCAGAGGAGGAGGAGGAGAGGGAGCAGAAGAGGAGGAGAGAGGGAGCAGAGGAGAGGAGAGAAAGATGAGAAGGTCAGAAGAGAGAAAGGAGAAGAGAGAAGGAGCAGAGGAGGAGGAGAGAGTAGAGGAGAGAAGGAGCAGAGGGGCAGTAGATTTTGTTTTACCCTCAGGGGCAGATCAAAACTGTTAAACGTTCATCTTTTATTTGAAGCTCCAGAGGATTCATTCTTCTCATTTCCTCTTTTATTTTGTCAGAAAATCACTCTTTCTCTAACTCCCTTTCTCTTTCTCTTTCTCCTCCTCGCTCTCCCTCCCTTTTCTCCTCTCCTCTCTTCCTCTCTCTCCTCCTCTTTCCTTTGTTTTATTTACAATCCCCCCTCTCTTCCCCTCCTTCTTTCCTCTCCCCATTTGTCACTCTTTCCTCTCTCCCTCCTGCTCCCTCTCCCTTCACGCTCTCCTTCTCTTTCCTCCCTCTATCTCTCCCCATTTCTCACTTATTCCTTCTCCCTTTCTCTCTCCCCCTCTCTCTCTCTCTCTTTCTCTCTCCTCTCTCTGCCCATTTCTCACTCATCCTTCCTTCTCTCTCTCTTCTTTTGCTTTGGGCCAAACTCGTCTTTAAACCGTTTTCCATCAGACGGTCGGATCCTCTGAGCGTTTTGGAGCCCGGGAAATAAATCAGAGGAAAAACTTGTGAAAATCCGACAAAATCTCCAGAATTTCACATCAATCTGTAAAAAAAATAAAAAATAAACGTCACAAACTTGGTCCAGTCGGAGACGCCCAAACTCCATCACTCCATCCCGTTTCCTGATCCGGACCAAAACCGTTTCGCTAAGATTGATTTTGCCTCTCGTTTATCTTTAAAGCGACAAAACCTAAACCCGTAAAGCCTTCGCCTGATGCTCTGCGCTGACGTCACGCTTCTATGGCGGAATGTTCAGCCGTTACCGTGGCGACGCAGCCCGCAGCTCGTGAGTCTGACGTAGTTTGAGCGGGACTCGTTTAACGGTGCGGAGTTCTGAGTTCTTTACGGTCCGATAAAGCTCAGATTAAAGGAGAATTAACGTTTTTTTACAATCTGAGCCTTATTTCGGTAATAAAACAAGTCACCCATAGCACTTTGGTGTCATTTGGAGCATTTCCGGAGATGTTTTAGATTAGCGATCTCCGTAACGTGAGTTCTCGGGACATACTATGATTGCGGTCTCCAAATAACACAAACTTTATCACTTTTTAAATCGTAGAAGCTCGATGTCTAAGACTACGTTCAGACTGCAGGGCCTAATACTCAATTCTGATTTTTTTGTGAGGTCGTTCACATTTCCAGTTAAATGCGACTTGTATGTGATCTCCAGTGTGAACTTTAAACGCCCCAAAAGTGTCCCGCATGCGTCTTGGAGGACACGACGAGGTCACGTGCAGCGAGCGCGCTCAGTGTTTACGGAAGTCGCCTAAAGTTGCTGTCGTACCGGAGCCAGAACATGTACAGCTTATTTGTTTTAAGGAGGAGACGGAGAAGGAGAAGGACGAGGTTTTTGGCCACGGCGTTTTGTGGGGCAGTGGCAGCGACGTCCGTAGAAATGAACGTGTTGGTGCGGAGTCGCAGACAAGAGCGGTGGGATTGCTACGTGCTTCGCCGCTTCACTGATACGGAGTTCATATACTATTTTCACATGACGAGAAGAACGTTTGTGTACATTTGTGAGCGCCGACTTGTACCACTCTCGCTGGAGGAAACACGTCCAGGTCGGATGAACGCGACCTGCCCGTTCAGACTGAAGTCGCAAAAGATCGGATATGTATCGGTTTTAGGAGCACATATCCAGACGGTCATTAGAAGATCAGGTACAAGTCGCATAGAGGCGAAACAATCGGATTTGGGTCACTTCAGGCTGCAGTGTGAACGTAGTCTTGGTCTACACTTTCGTTTGAGTCAAAAGTGGCCTCTAATCCGAGATTTATCCATAATTTCGAGTAGATGAGGAGGACAGTGCGGGAGCAGCAGAGAACAGCCATCGGTTTCGCATTACTTCTCAGAATCGTGCGCTTTTCCTTTGCTGGTAAAAAATGGTCCTGACTGAAGTGGGTACTGCAAACACGATGGTCCAAACGTCTTACAGCTTTGCCTTTCATGTTTGGGTCGCAAGAGCTGAGAGCGAAATCAGCTGTGACTCCGCACATGTGCACTGTCCTCCTAATCTACTCCAAACTATGGATAAATCTCGGATTAGAGGCACTTTTGACTCAAACGAAAGTGTAGACTAAGACATCGAGCTTCTATGATATCTATGATATTTGGAGACCGCAAACATGTGCCCCGAGAACTCACGTTTACGGATATCGTTAATCTAAAACATCTCCGGAAGTGCTCCAAATGGCACCAAAGTGCTATGGGTGAGTAAAACAACTTGTTTTATTACCGAAATAAGGCTCAGATTGTAAAAAACGTTAATTCTCCTTTAAAGTCTGACAGACCTTCAGACAGAGCAGTGCCCACAGTTAGCGTCACACCCCCGGACAGTGTGCATGACGTCAGCCGCAGAGTGCACTCCTGTCTCCTAATCCTCCTAATCGTTTTCTTCCTGTGGCCGTCTCCCATCCTGCTCCTATGTTTCACACAGAGGTCACACAGAGGTCACACAGAGGTCACATGTTTCACACAGAGGTCACACAGAGGTCACATGTTTCACACAGAGGTCACATGTTTCACACAGAGGTCACACAGAGGTCACACAGAGGTCACATGTTTCACACAGAGGTCGTATGTTTCACACAGAGGTCATATGTTTCACACAGAGGTCACATGTTTCACACAGAGGTCACATGTTTCACACAGAGGTCGTATGTTTCACACAGAGGTCACACAGAGGCCATATGTTTCACACAGAGGTCACATGTTTCACACAGAGGTCATATGTTTCACACAAAGGTCACATGTTTCACACAGAGGTCATATGTTTCACACAGAGGTCATATGTTTCACACAGAGGTCACACAGAGGTCATATGTTTCACACAGAGGTCACACAGAGGTCACATGTTTCACACAGAGGTCATATGTTTCACACAGAGGTCACATGTTCCACACAGAGGTCACACAGAGGTCACATGTTTCACACAGAGGTCACATGTTTCACACAGAGGTCATATGTTTCACACAGAGGTCACACAGGTCATATGTTTCACACAGAGGTCTCACAGAGGTCACATGTTTCACACAGAGGTCACATGTTTCACACAGAGGTCATATGTTTCACACAGAGGTCATATGTTTCACACAGAGGTCACACAGAGGTCACATGTTTCACACAGAGGTCATATGTTTCACACAGAGGTCACATGTTTCACACAGATGTCACACAGAGGTCATATGTTTCACACAGAGGTCATATGTTTCACACAGAGGTCACACAGGTCATACAGAGGTCACATGTTTCACACAGAGGTCATATGTTTCACACAGAGGTCATACAGAGGTCACATGTTTCACACAGAGGTCATATGTTTCACACAGAGGTCACATGTTTCACACAGACGTCACACAGAGGTCATATGTTTCACACAGAGGTCATATGTTTCACACAGAGGTCACATGTTTCACACAGATGTCACACAGAGGTCATATGTTTCACACAGAGGTCATATGTTTCACACAGAGGTCACACAGGTCATACAGAGGTCACATGTTTCACACAGAGGTCATATGTTTCACACAGAGGTCACACAGAGGTCACATGTTTCACACAGAGGTCATATGTTTCACACAGAGGTCACATGTTTCACACAGACGTCACACAGAGGTCATATGTTTCACACAGAGGTCATATGTTTCTGAACTCTTGTGTTTTTTTCGGCGTTTTCTCGTGTTTTCTCGCAGAGGTCCAGCCGTCCAAGCCTCTAAAGCCGCCGCCGGGACAAAGAAGCACGAGCTGAGCAAATGGAAATACGCCGAGCTCCGAGACGCCATCAACACGTCCTGTGGTGAGTCCCGGTACTGCGGCCGCGCGCGGGAATGTTCTGCAGTGTGGCATTGCAAGCACCTGTTGCACATCTTTATTTCCTTAAAAACACATCGAACATTTGATATTTGCACTTTTTTGTTTTCTACCGCGATGTGATGCTGTACAGTGTTTGAAAGGCGCACAGATCCAGGCGTAGGAACGTCATGGCATTTGTACTTCCGAACTTTTCCAATGTCAAAGCCACGTTCTGTTAAATGAACACTAGAGGGCACTAAAAAGTCAGTTTGTTTTGCACCGGGTTCTGGTCACTACTGCCCCCAGTGGTCAGCTCAGGTACTGCGCCACTGCTCAGACCACATGTTCTGAGGAGACGGAACCACGCAGAGGACGGGCAGAACTGCGCAGAGGACGGGCAGAACCACATAAAAGAAGAAGAAGTGAAGAAGTGACTTTTTTATCTCACACAGGAGAAATTCTTCTCTGCCTTTAACCCATCCTGTTATTAGGAGCAGTGGGCAGCACCCGCGGACCATCTCCATGATCTTCTTCTTCAGTTTGGTCAGGACCTCAGCTGGAGGATTTTACCTGGAGCATGTTTTTTGGGTTGGTGGGGGAAACCGGAGTGCCTGGAGGAAACCCACCCAGACACGGGGAGAACATGCAAACTCCACACAGAAAGGCCCAGGCGACTCGGGGATCAAACCCGGAACCTTCTTGCTGTGAAGCATGAGTGCTAGCCACTCAGCCACCGTGCAGAACGGGCAGAACTGTGCAGAGGACGGGCAGAACCGCGTAAAAGACAGGCAGAACCACGCAGAGCTCCATCCTCCCCTCACTCGTGAACAAGACCCCAGGATACTTGAACTCCACCACCCGGCGAGGACACCACCTTTTCCCGATCGAGAACCTTGTCCTCGGATTTGGAGGAGCTGCAGCCGAGTGTGAAGCAGCCGGGATGAGGATCAGCTCTAATATTACATCACCTTTAAAATAAATACAGAATACACAATAATATTTACCGTGTTCGACCGTACATCAAGTTTACATCAGGTTTGACATTATTACACTTTTTCTGTGTTTCTGTCGTCTTTTTCTCTCCTTTGCGGCTCCTATTTTTCACTCCTTGTTTACTTCTGGGGCAAAGTAAAAGGTCACAAGACTCATAAAGTCATTTTTACAGATAACGTATGAAACTCGGTGGGTGGAGAGTCCTCCTCAGGTGGAAGAGTTCAAGTATGTCGGGGTCTTGTTCTCCAGTGAGGGGAGGATGGAGTGTGAGATTGACAGGTGGATCGGTGCGGCGTCGGCAGTGATGCGGTCGCTGTACCGGACCGTTGTGGTGAAGAGGGAGCTGAGGCGAAAGGCAAAGCTCTCGATTTACCGTCGATCTACGTTCCTCCCCTCACCTATGGTCATGAGCTCTGGGTAATGACCGAAAGGACGAGATCGCCGATACAAGCGGCCGAAATGAGTTTCCTCCACAGAGTGGCTGGACGCTCCCTTAGAGATAGGGTGAAGAGCTCAGAGTAGAGCCGCTGCTCCTCCACGTGGAGAGGAGCAGCTGAGGTGGCTCGGGCGTCTGTTCCGGACGCCTCCTGGACGCCTCCCTCGGGAGGTGTTCCGGGCACGTTTCACCGGGAGGAGGCCCCGGGGAAGACCCAGAACTGGTTTAGACCTTGTTTAGACCATGTTTAGACCTGGTTTAGACCCGGTTTAGACCCGGTTTAGACCTGGTTTAGACCCGGCTTAGACCTGGTTTAGACCTGGCTTAGACCTGGCTTAGACCTGGTTTAGACCTGGTTTAGACCTGTTTTAGACCTGTTTTAGACCTGTTTTAGACCCGGTTTAGACCTGGCTTAGACCCGGCTTAGACCCGGCTTAGACCTGGTTTAGACCTGGTTTAGACCCGGTTTAGACCCGGTTTAGACCCGGTTTAGACCCGGTTTAGACCTGGTTTAGACCCGGTTTAGACCCGGTTTAGACCTGGTTTAGACCCGGTTTAGACCTGGGTTAGACCTGGTTTAGACCCGGCTTAGAGCTGGTTTAGACCTGGTTTAGACCCGGTTTAGACCCGGGTTAGACCTGGTTTAGACCCGGCTTAGAGCTGGTTTAGACCCGGCTTAGAGCTGGTTTAGACCCGGTTTAGACCTGGTTTAGACCTGGTTTAGACCCGGTTTAGACCTGGTTTAGACCCGGTTTAGACCTGGTTTAGACCCGGTTTAGAGCTGGGTTAGACCTGGTTTAGACCCGGTTTAGACCCGGTTTAGACCTGGTTTAGACCCGGCTTAGAGCTGGTTTAGACCTAGTTTAGACCCGGGTTAGACCTGGTTTAGACCCGGTTTAGACCCGGCTTAGACCCGGCTTAGACCTGGTTTAGACCCGGTTTAGACCTGGTTTAGACCTGGTTTAGACCCGGTTTAGAGCTGGTTTAGACCTGGTTTAGACCCGGGTTAGACCTGGGTTAGACCTGGTTTAGACCTGGTTTAGACCCGGTTTAGAACTGGGTTAGACCTGGGTTAAAAATGGAAAAATGGATGGATGAAGATAGAAAGGTTTAATGCCATAGTGTGAAACATTCAGGGCAAAGCAGTTACTCTGTCTCCATGGAGTAAAGCTTTTGACAGACTCTCCACCGGAAAAGTGACACAATGCAGCTTTAAGGTCGAGACGATCTTCTACAACACAAACCTCAGAAACCAAAGTCTCAGCGTATTTCCATTTGCCCGTTTCTTTTTGTTTGTATTTTTCTCAGGTTTCTCGTCTGTTTTTCCGCAGATATCGAGCTGCTCGCCGCCTGCAGAGAGGAGTTCCATCGGAGGCTCAAAGTTTACCACGCCTGGAAATCCAAGAACAAGAAACGAAACACAGACACAGAGCAGCGAGCGCCCAAGTCTGTCACTGACTACGGTAAAACATCAGAACTACAAGAACTACCAACTCAGATACTAATCCATACACAAACGAGTATCGAAACTAGATCCTCATTTTTCACAGGTATCAATACTTCAAAAGTCTCATTGGCAGGACAGAGAACAACAAGAGCACAGAGACTAGAATACACCCAAAGACCTGGATTAGACCTGGTTTAGTCCTGGTTTAGACCTGGTTTAGGCCTGGTTTGGACCTGGTTTGGACCTGGTTTAGACCTGGTTTAGGCCTGGTTTGGACCTGGTTTAGACCTGGTTTAGACCTGGTTTAGACCTGGTTTAGACCTGGTTTAGTCCTGGTTTAGACCTGGTTTAGACCTGGTTTAGACCTGGTTTAGACCTGGTTTAGGCCTGGTTTGGACCTGGTTTAGACCTGGTTTGGACCTGGTTTAGACCTGGTTTAGACCTGGTTTAGACCTGGTTTAGACCTGGTTTAGGCCTGGTTTGGACCTGGTTTAGACCTGGTTTAGACCAGGTTTAGACCTGGTTTGGACCTGGTTTAGACTTAGTTTAGTCCTGGTTTAGACCTGGTTTAGACCTGGTTTATACCTGGTTTAGACTTAGTTTAGTCCTGGTTTAGACCTGGTTTAGACCTGGTTTAGACCTGGTTTGGACCTGGTTTAGACCTAGTTTAGTCCTGGTTTAGTCCTGGTTTAGACCTGGTTTAGACCTGGTTTAGACCTGGTTTAGGCCTGGTTTAGGCCTGGTTTGGACCTGGTTTAGACCTGGTTTAGACCTGGTTTAGGCCTGGTTTAGGCCTGGTTTAGACCTGGTTTGGACCTGGTTTAGACCTGGTTTAGACCTGGTTTAGACCTGGTTTAGGCCTGGTTTGGACCTGGTTTAGACCTGGTTTAGACCTGGTTTAGACCTGGTTTAGTCCTGGTTTAGACCTGGTTTAGGCCTGGTTTAGGCCTGGTTTGGACCTGGTTTAGACCTGGTTTAGACCTGGTTTAGACCTGGTTTAGGCCTGGTTTGGACCTGGTTTAGACCTGGTTTAGACCAGGTTTAGACCTGGTTTGGACCTGGTTTAGACTTAGTTTAGTCCTGGTTTAGACCTGGTTTAGACCTGGTTTAGACCTGGTTTAGACCAGGTTTAGACTTAGTTTAGTCCTGGTTTAGACCTGGTTTAGACCTGGTTTGGACCTGGTTTAGACCTAGTTTAGTCCTGGTTTAGTCCTGGTTTAGTCCTGGTTTAGACCTGGTTTAGACTTAGTTTAGTCCTGGTTTAGACCTGGTTTAGTCCTGGTTTAGTCCTGGTTTAGACCTGGTTTAGTCCTGGTTTAGTCCTGGTTTAGACCTGTTTTAGTCCTGGTTTAGTCCTGGTTTAGTCCTGGTTTAGACCTGGTTTAGTCCTGGTTTAGTCCTGGTTTAGACCTAGTTTAGACCTAGTTTAGTCCTGGTTCAGACCTAGTTTAGACCTGGTTTAGACCTGGTTTAGACTTGGTTTAGACCTTTTTTATGGAAGGTCAATAGAAAAGAATGAAGTTCCATTTAATGTGGAAAATCAAATTCCGTTACTTAAAGTTTTACTCCATAAATCGTTTTGGGTGAAAATAGAATTTTGAAAACGCTAAAAGGAACGTGGTGGTCTAAATCTGTGATAGTTCCTCCAAATATCTGTTTGTACTATATCTGCTCTGTTTGTACTTTTTTCATTTTTATTGAACTTTATTAACTTAAAAAACGACATTCCGATCTCTCCGTCTGCAGGTTTCTCTCTCGAATTCTCTGGTAAATTTCTGACTCTTCTTTTGTGTTCCCTGATTTCTCCTCTGCACCCTGAGAACCAGGACTAGACCAGGACTAGACCAGGACTAGACCGAGATTAGGCCAGGATTAGACCAGGACTAAAACAGGACTAAAACAGGACTGGACCAGGACTAAAGCAGGACTGGACCAGGACTGGATCAGGACTAAAGCAGGACTAGATCAGGTTGAACCAGGACTAAACCAGGACTCTTTTTCCCCATGTTTCTCTCCTGAATTCTCCGGTAAATTCCGAAGTTTTCTTGCGTATTCCCGGTTTTCCCCGCTGCACGTTGAGAATTGTGCGTTTGTATTTTTGCATGTTTGTGTTCATGCGTGATGTTTGTTCCAGATGTGGCTCCGCTCAGAAAAACACGTGAGTTTCAGTCCGTGTGAAGTCTCTTTCCCCTTTAACCTCCTGAACCTCCCGAACCCCCTGAACCCCCTGAACCCCTGAACCTCCTGAACCTCCTGAACCCCCTGAACCCCCTAAATCCCCTAAACCCCCTGAACTTCCTGAACCTCCTTAACCCCCTGTACCACCTGAACCCCCTGAACTTCCTGAACCTCCTGAACCCCCTGAACCCCCTCAACCCCCTGAACCTTCTGAACCTCCCGAACCTCCCGAACCCCCGAACCTCCCGAACCCCCCGAACCCCCCGAACCCCCGAACCCCCTGAACCTCCTGAACCCCCTGAACCCCCTGAACCCCCTGAACCCTCTGAACCCCCTGAACTTCCTGAACCCCCTGAACCTCCTGAACCCCCTGAACCTCCTGAACCTCCTGAACCCCCTGAACCCCCTGAACCTCCTGAACCCCCTGAACCTCCCGAACATCCCGAACCCCCTGAACCTCCTGAACCCCCTGAACCCCCTGAACTTCCTGAACCTCCTGAACCCCCTCAACCCCCTGAACCTTCTGAACCTCCCGAACCTCCCGAACCCCCCGAACCCCCCGAACCCCCGAACCCCCCGAACCCCACGAACCTCCTGAACCCCCTGAACCCTCTGAACCCCCTGAACCCCCTGAACCCCCTGAACCCCCTGAACCTCCTGAACCCCCTGAACCTCCTGAACCCCCTGAACCTCCTGAACCTCCTAAACCTCCTGAACCCCCTGAACCCCCTGAACCTCCTGAACCCCCTGAACCCCCTGAACCCCCTGAACCTCCCGAACCTCCCGAACCCCCTGAACCTCCTGAACCCCCTGAACCCCCTGAACTTCCTGAACCTCCTGAACCCCCTGAACCCCCTGAACTTCCTGAACCTCCTGAACCTCCTGAACCCCCTGAACCCCCTGAACCTCCTAAACCTCCTAAACCTCCGAAACCTCCTAAACCTCCTAAACCCCCTGAACTTCCTGAACCCCCTGAACCCCCTGAACCTCCTGAACCTCCTGAACCTCCTGAACCCCCTGAACCCCCTGAACCCCCTGAACTTCCTGAACTTCCTGAACCCCCTGAACCCCCTGAACCCCCTGAACCCCCTGAACCTCCTAAACCTCCTGAACCCCCTGAACCCCCTGAACTTCCTGAACCCCCTGAACCCCCTGAACCCCCTGAACCTCCTGAACCTCCTGAACCTTCTGAACCTCCTGAACCTCCCGAACCCCCCGAACCCCCGAACCTCCCGAACCCCCTGAACCCCCTGAACCTCCCGAACCTCCCGAACCTCCCGAACCCCCCGAACCCCCCTGAACCTCCTGAACCCCCTGAACCCCCCGAACCTCCTGAACCCCCTGAACCCCCTGAACCCCCTGAACCTCCTTAACCTCCTTAACCTCCTTAACCTCCTTAACCTCCTTCACCCCCTGAACCCCCTGAATCCCCTGAATCCCCTGAACCTCCCGAACCTCCCGAACCCCCTGAACCTCCTGAACCCCCTGAACCTCCTTAACCCCCTGAACCCCCTGAACCTCCTTAACCTCCTTCACCCCCTGAACCCCCTGAATCCCCTGAATCCCCTGAACCTCCTGAACCTCCCGAACCCCCTGAACCTCCTGAACCCCCTGAACCCTCTGAACTTCCTGAACCCCCTGAACATCCTGAACCCCCTGAACCCCCTGAACCTCCCGAACCTCCCGAACCTCCCGAACCTCCCGAACCCCCTGAACCTCCCGAACCTCCTGAACTTCCTTAACCCCCTGAACCCCCGAACCTCCTGAACTTCCTTAACCCCCTGAACCTCCCGAACCCCCTGAACCTCCTTAACCCCCTGAACCCCCCGAACCTCCTGAACCCCCTGAACCCCCTGAACCTGCTGGGCCTGGGCTGGCGGGGCATCTTGGCTAAAATGGTGTCGTGCTTTTTAGCAGCTGGTTTCCCCTGGATTTTCAAACACGTAGTGAAGACCTTTTGAACATTCTGAACTTTAAAGCTACGCTGTGTAACTTTCCTGCTGGGGGATCTGCTCGTCTCCGTGGAGATGTCTGAAATGTTCCGCAGTACGGCATTAAACGTTTCTATCCTGCATTGGTTCAATTTGAGGTGTTTTTTTATTGCTTTAAATCTTGTCTCCATGAAAATAGATCTGTTCAATGCCATACTGTGGAACATTCCAACAACATAAAGCAATAGCATCTCCATGGAAACGAGCGGTTAGTGAAAAGAAAGGTTCCACAGTGCAGCTTTAAAGGTCCTGTATTACGCAAAACTGACTCCTGTGAGCTTTAAGTCGTGTTCTAATGTCGTTCCTCTTCAAAAACAGATTTTTATTACTCTCCAAAGCTCCAAACGCTCTGTTCCACCTCTTGATGTCATCACGTGGTGGTTTTCAAATTAAGATCTACGTTTTACCTTTAGTTTGGTTGAGATCGGCAACTCCAGGACCTGAGATGATCCAAATATGGAGGTAGTGAAGGTGTGCGGAGTTTAAAAACACAGTGGAGCACTTCCTGTATCACCACATGATGACATCACAAGGTGGAACAGAGTGTTTTCGGTTGTTTGAATGAAACAAATCGACATTAGAACAGATCAGAGGACAGTGTGATATGGGCTTTTAACTCCTGCATTTTCCAAACAGAGATTCCCAGGGATTTCCGAAGGGAGGGCATCTGATACACGGGGAGGGCATCTGATACACGAGAGGGCATCTGACACAGGGGGAGGGCATCTGATACACGGGGAGGGCATCTGACACACGGGGAGGGCATCTGACACAGCGGGAGGGCATCTGACACAGGGGGAGGGCATCTGATAGACGGGGAGGGCATCTGACACAGGGGGAGGGCATCTGATACACGGGGAGGGCATCTGATACACGGGGAGGGCATCTGATACACGGGGAGGGCATCTGACACAGGGGGAGGGCAGCTGAAGTTAATAATGAGAGTTTGGTTCCGTGTTTTTATTTGATTTTATTTTCGGATGAGGTGAGAGACGAGGAGACGAGGAGATTCTGCCCGAGCACGATTCTAATTTAATCTAAAACAATTTACTGAACCAACGGAGCAACGAGAAGAAGAGGAGGAACGACAGGAACGAGAGGAGAGGAGGAGGAAAGAGGAGGAGGAGAGGAACGAGTGAGGGAGGAGACAAGAGAAAAGAGGAGGAGGAGAGGAGCGACCAGAGGAAAGAGAGGAGGAAAGGGGGGGAAGAAGAGGAGAAGAGAAAAGAGGGGGAGGAAACAAGAGGAAAGAGGAGGAGAGGAGGAGCAACAAGAGGAAGGAGAGAAGAGGAGGAGGAGAGGGGGAGACAAGAGGAAAGAAGAGGAGGAGGAGGAGGAGGAGGGACAAGAGGAAAGAGAGAAGAGGAGGAGGAGACAAGAGAAAAGAGGAGGAGGAGAGGAGGAGGAGACAAAAGAGGAGGAGAGGAGGAGGAGAAGGGGAGGAGACAAGAGAAAAGAGGAGGAAAGAGGAGGAGACGAGAGAAAAGAGGAGGAGACGAGAGAAAAGAGGAGGAGACGAGAGAAAAGAGGAGGAGACAAGAGAAAAGAGGGGGAGGAGGAAAGAGGAGGAGGAGAGGAGCGACAAGAGGAAAGAGATAAAAGAGGAGGAGGAGAGGGGAGACGAGAGAAAAGAGAGAAAAGAGGAGGAGGAGGAGAGGCGCTAGAAGAGAAAAGAGGAGGGGGGAAATGAGAGGAGGAGGAAAGAGGAGGAGAGGGGGAGACAAGAGAAAAGAGAGGAGGAGAGGGGGAGGAGAGGAGTGACAAGATGAAAGAGAGAAAAGAGGAGGAGGAGGAGAAGGGGAGACAAGTGAAGAGGCGAGGCAGAGGAGGAGTGGGGGAGAAAAGAAGGTAAAGAGGAGGATAAGAGGAGCAACAAGAGGAAAGAGAAAAGAGGAGGAATAGGAGGAGAGGGGGGGAGAGGCTGGACTCATTAAGAGAAAATACCTCCATAACATTTTAATTGAAAATGGATTAAATAATTTAACTGAAAAGTCCCGGTTTAGTCCTGGTTTAGTCCTGGTTTATTCCCGGTTTAGTCCCGGTTTAGTCCCGGTTTAGTCCCGGTTTAGTCCTGGTTTAGTCCCGGTTTAGTCCCGGTTAAGTCCCGGTTTATTCCCGGTTTAGTCCCGGTTTAGTCCCGGTTTAGTCCCGGTTTAGTCCTGGTTTAGTCCCGGTTTAGTCCTTGGTTTAGTCCTGGTTTAGTCCCGGTTTAGTCCCGGTTTAGACCTGGTTTAGACCTGGTTTAGACCTGGTTTAGTCCTGGTTTAGTCCTGGTTTAGACCTGGTTTAGTCCTGCTTTAGTCCTGCTTTAGTCCCGGTTTAGTCCCGGTTTAGTCCTGCTTTAGTCCCGGTTTAGTCCTGCTTTAGTCCCGGTTTAGTCCCGGTTTAGTCCCGGTTTAGTCCCGGTTTAGTCCCGGTTTAGTCCCGGTTTAGTCCTGCTTTAGTCCTGGTTTAGTCCCGGTTTAGTCCCGGTTTAGTCCTGCTTTAGTCTTGCTTTAGTCCTGCTTTAGTCCTGCTTTAGTCCTGGTTTAGTCCCGGTTTAGTCCCGGTTTAGTCCCAGTTTAGTCCCGGTTTAGTCCTGGTTTAGTCCTGGTTTAGTCCCGGTTTAGTCCCAGTTTAGTCCTGGTTTAGTCCCGGTTTAGTCCCGGTTTAGTCCCAGTTTAGTCCTGGTTTAGTCCTGGTTTAGTCCTGCTTTAGTCCTGGTTTAGTCCCGGTTTAGTCCCGGTTTAGTCCCAGTTTAGTCCTGCTTTAGTCCTGCTTTAGTCCTGGTTTAGTCCCGGTTTAGTCCCGGTTTAGTCCCAGTTTAGTCCTGGTTTAGTCCTGGTTTAGTCCTGGTTTAGTCCCGGTTTAGTCCCAGTTTAGTCCTGGTTTAGTCCCGGTTTAGTCCCGGTTTAGTCCCAGTTTAGTCCTGGTTTAGTCCCGGTTTAGTCCCGGTTTAGTCCCAGTTTAGTCCCGGTTTAGTCCCGGTTTAGTCCCAGTTTAGTCCTGCTTTAGTCCTGCTTTAGTCCTGGTTTAGTCCCGGTTTAGTCCCGGTTTAGTCCCAGTTTAGTCCTGCTTTAGTCCTGCTTTAGTCCTGGTTTAGTCCCGGTTTAGTCCCGGTTTAGTCCCAGTTTAGTCCTGGTTTAGTCCTGGTTTAGTCCTGGTTTAGTCCCGGTTTAGTCCCAGTTTAGTCCTGGTTTAGTCCCGGTTTAGTCCCGGTTTAGTCCCAGTTTAGTCCTGGTTTAGTCCTGGTTTAGTCCTGGTTTAGTCCCGGTTTAGTCCCAGTTTAGTCCTGGTTTAGTCCCGGTTTAGTCCCGGTTTAGTCCCAGTTTAGTCCTGGTTTAGTCCCGGTTTAGTCCCGGTTTAGTCCCAGTTTAGTCCTGGTTTAGTCCCGGTTTAGTCCTGTAACTCTTCCCTCAGTAAAAATGGCGTCTGTGTTTGTCCTTAACCTTTACCAGCTGCAGTTTAACCTGGAAGCAGTTTGTGTTTTACCCCACGAGCAGAGGGGAGGGCATCTGACACACGGGGGGGCATCTGACACACGGGGAGGGCATCTGACGCACGGGGGGGGCATCTGACACACGGGGAGGGCATCTGACACACCGCAGTCACGCCCCTCCTCCTGGTCGGTCCCCGCCCCTCTCGCTCTGCTCTGATTGGCTGTCCTGTCCGTGCGGGCGTGTCCTCACTGCTCTTCCCGCCTCTCGTCCAATGGCAGCGCTGCAGCAGGCCCCGCCCATCCCGCCGCGGCAGCTGGAGGCGGCGCTGAACCGGCAGCAGCGGTTCTTCCGGATCCCGTTCATCCGGCCCGGGGACCAGTTCAAGGACCCGAGCGGGAAGAAGAAGGGCTGGTGGTACGCGCACTTCGACGGGCCCTGGATCGCCCGACAGATGGAACTGCACCCCGACAAGCAGCCCATCCTGCTGGTGGCAGGTGTGACCCGGACCGGGACTGGACCGGGACTGGGACTAGGACTGGACCAGGACCGAACCAGGACCAGGATTAGGACTGAACCAAGACCTGGACTGGACCAGGTCCAGGACTGCACCAGGACCAGGATTGAACCAGGACTGGACCAGGACTGGACCAGGATTGAACCAGGACTGGACCAGGACTGGACCAGGACTGGACCAGGACTGGACCAGGATTGAACCAGGACTGGACCAGGACTGGACCAGGACTGGACCAGGACTGGACCAGGACTGAACCAGGACTGGACCAGGACCTGGTTTAGGTTTACACAGATAAAATGTTTAATTGAGTTTTATGTCGTGTTCTGATGTTTCCTCCTCAAACAGACCTGGAGTTGTTTGTTTCATTCTCATGTTTGAGGAACTCTTTATTATTCATCTGTAACATCTCCAAACCTCCAAACGCTCTGTTCCACCTCGTGATGTCATCAGGTGGTAGTTTTCAGGTGAACAGTGAACTTTTACCTTTAGTTCAGTAGTAGATCGGCAGATTCCAGGACTGAAATGATCCAAATGTGAAGGTAGTGAAGGTGTGTGGAGTTTAAAAACACAGTGGAGCACTTCCTGTGTCACCACATGATGACATCACAAGGTGGAACAGAGTGTTTTCTGTTTGAGGGAAGATCTCAGCCCAAATCTGCAGGTTTGTGTGTTAAAACTGCAGTGTTTTCAGGGACAGGGTCTGTTTTTTTACACTTTTAATCCTGGTTTAGTCCTGTTTTAGTCCGAGTTTAATCCTGGTTTAGTCCTGGTTTAGTCCTGGTTTAGACCTGGTTTAGTCCTGTTTTAGACCTTGTTTAGTCCTGCTTTAGACCTGGTTTAGTCCTGTTTTAGTCCTGGTTTAGTCCTGGTTTAGTCCTAGTTTAGTCCTGGTTTAGTCCTGGTTTAGTCCTGTTTTAGTCCTGGTTTAGTCCTGGTTTAGTCCTAGTTTAGTCCTGGTTTAGTCCTGGTTTAGTCCTGGTTTAGTCCTGTTTTTGTCCTAGTTTAGTCCTCGTTTAGTCATGGTTTAGTCCTGGTTTAGTCCTGGTTTAGTCCTGGTTTAGACCTGGTTTAGTTCTGGTTTAGTCCCGTTTTAGTCCCGGTTTAGTCCCGGTTTAGTCCCGGTTTAGTCCTGTTTTAGTCCTGTTTTAGTCCTGGTTTAGTCCTGGTTTAGTCCTAGTTTAGTCCTGGTTTAGTCCTGGTTTAGTCCTGGTTTAGTCCTGTTTTAGTCCTGGTTTAGTCCTGGTTTAGTCCTAGTTTAGTCCTGGTTTAGTCCTGGTTTAGTCCTGGTTTAGTCCTGTTTTTGTCCTAGTTTAGTCCTAGTTTAGTCATGGTTTAGTCCTGGTTTAGTCCTGGTTTAGTCCTGGTTTAGACCTGGTTTAGTTCTGGTTTAGTCCCGGTTTAGTCCCGTTTTAGTCCCGTTTTAGTCCCGGTTTAGTCCCGGTTTAGTCCCGGTTTAGTCCCGGTTTAGTCCTGTTTTAGTCCTGTTTTAGTCCTGTTTTAGTCCTGTTTAGTCCTGGTTTAGTCCTGGTTTAGTTCTGGTTTAGTCCTAGTTTAGTCCTAGTTTAGTCCTGGTTTAGACCTGTTTTAGTCCTGGTTTAGTCCTGGTTTAGTCCTGGTTTAGACCTGTTTTAGTCCTGGTTTAGTCCTGGTTTAGTCCTGGTTTAGACCTGTTTTAGTCCTGGTTTAGACCTGGTTTAGTCCTGGTTTAGTCCTGGTTTAGACCTGTTTTAGTCCTGGTTTAGACCTGTTTTAGACCTGTTTTAGTCCTGCTTTAGACCTGGTTTAGTCCTGTTTTAGTCCTGGTTTAGTCCTGGTTTAGTCCTAGTTTAGTCCTGGTTTAGTCCTGGTTTAGTCCTGTTTTAGTCCTGGTTTAGTCCTGGTTTAGTCCTAGTTTAGTCCTGGTTTAGTCCTGGTTTAGTCCTGGTTTAGTCCTGTTTTTGTCCTAGTTTAGTCCTAGTTTAGTCATGGTTTAGTCATGGTTTAGTCCTGGTTTAGTCCTGGTTTAGACCTGGTTTAGTTCTGGTTTAGTTCTGGTTTAGTCCCGGTTTAGTCCCGTTTTAGTCCCGGTTTAGTCCCGGTTTAGTCCTGGTTTAGTCCTGTTTTAGTCCTGTTTTAGTCCTGTTTAGTCCTGGTTTAGTCCTGGTTTAGTCCTGGTTTAGTCCTGGTTTAGTTCTAGTTTAGTCCTAGTTTAGTCCTGGTTTAGACCTGTTTTAGTCCTGGTTTAGTCCTGGTTTAGTCCTGGTTTAGACCTGTTTTAGTCCTGGTTTAGACCTGGTTTAGTCCTGGTTTAGTCCTGGTTTAGTCCTGGTTTAGACCTGTTTTAGACCTGTTTTAGTCCTGCTTTAGACCTGGTTTAGACCTGATTTAGACCTGGTTTAGACCTGCTTTAGTCCTAGTTTAGTCCTGTTTTAGTCCTGGTTTAGTCCTGGTTTAGTCCTGGTTTAGTCCTAGTTTAGTCCTGGTTTAGACCTGTTTTAGTCCTGGTTTAGTCCTGGTTTAGTCCTGGTTTAGACCTGTTTTAGTCCTGGTTTAGACCTGGTTTAGACCTGGTTTAGTCCTGGTTTAGTCCTGGTTTAGTCCTGGTTTAGACCTGTTTTAGACCTGTTTTAGTCCTGCTTTAGACCTGGTTTAGACCTGATTTAGACCTGGTTTAGACCTGCTTTAGTCCTAGTTTAGTCCTGGTTTAGTTCTGGTTTAGGCCTGGTTTAGACCTGGTTTCGACCTGTTTTAGTCCTGCTTTAGTCCTGGTTTAGACCTGGTTTAGGCCTGGTTTAGACCTGTTTTAGTCCTGCTTTAGTCCTGCTTTAGTCCTAGTTTAGTCCTGGTTTAGTCCTGGTTTAGTTCTGGTTTAGGCCTGGTTTAGTCCTAGTTTAGTCCTGGTTTAGTCCTGGTTTAGACCTGGTTTAGACCTGTTTTAGTCCTGCTTTAGTCCTAGTTTAGTCCTGGTTTAGTTCTGGTTTAGGCCTGGTTTAGGCCTGGTTTAGGCCTGTTTTAGTCCTGCTTTAGTCCTAGTTTAGTCCTGGTTTAGTTCTGGTTTAGGCCTGGTTTAGGCCTGGTTTAGACCTGGTTTAGACCTGGTTTAGTCCTGGTTTAGTCCTGGTTTAGACCTGTTTTAGTCCTGCTTTAGTCCTGGTTTAGACCTGGTTTAGTCCTGGTTTAGTCCTGGTTTAGTCCTGGTTTAGACCTGGTTTAGTCCTGCTTTAGTCCTGCTTTAGTCCTGGTTTAGTTCTGGTTTAGTCCTGGTTTAGTCCTGGTTTAGACCTAGTTTAGTCCTGGTTTAGACCTGGTTTAGTCCTGCTTTAGACCTGGTTTAGTCCTGTTTTAGTCCTGGTTTAGTCCTGGTTTAGTCCTAGTTTAGTCCTGGTTTAGTCCTGGTTTAGTCCTGTTTTAGTCCTGGTTTAGTCCTGGTTTAGTCCTAGTTTAGTCCTGGTTTAGTCCTGGTTTAGTCCTGGTTTAGTCCTGGTTTAGTCCTGTTTTTGTCCTAGTTTAGTCCTAGTTTAGTCATGGTTTAGTCCTGGTTTAGTCCTGGTTTAGTCCTGGTTTAGACCTGGTTTAGTTCTGGTTTAGTCCCGGTTTAGTCCCGTTTTAGTCCCGTTTTAGTCCCGGTTTAGTCCCGGTTTAGTCCCGGTTTAGTCCTGGTTTAGTCCTGTTTTAGTCCTGTTTTAGTCCTGTTTAGTCCTGGTTTAGTCCTGGTTTAGTCCTGGTTTAGTTCTAGTTTAGTCCTAGTTTAGTCCTGGTTTAGACCTGTTTTAGTCCTGGTTTAGTCCTGGTTTAGTCCTGGTTTAGACCTGGTTTAGTCCTGGTTTAGTCCTGGTTTAGTCCTGGTTTAGTCCTAGTTTAGTCCTGGTTTAGTCCTGGTTTAGTCCTGGTTTAGTCCTGGTTTAGTCCTGGTTTAGTCCTAGTTTAGTCCTGGTTTAGTCCTGGTTTAGTCCTGGTTTAGTCCTGTTTTTGTCCTAGTTTAGTCCTAGTTTAGTCATGGTTTAGTCCTGGTTTAGTCCTGGTTTAGTCCTGGTTTAGACCTGGTTTAGTTCTGGTTTAGTCCCGGTTTAGTCCCGTTTTAGTCCCGTTTTAGTCCCGGTTTAGTCCCGGTTTAGTCCCGGTTTAGTCCTGGTTTAGTCCTGTTTTAGTCCTGTTTTAGTCCTGTTTTAGTCCTGTTTTAGTCCTGTTTAGTCCTGGTTTAGTCCTGGTTTAGTCCTGGTTTAGTTCTAGTTTAGTCCTAGTTTAGTCCTGGTTTAGACCTGTTTTAGTCCTGGTTTAGTCCTGGTTTAGTCCTGGTTTAGACCTGTTTTAGTCCTGGTTTAGTCCTGGTTTAGTCCTGGTTTAGACCTGTTTTAGTCCTGGTTTAGACCTGGTTTAGTCCTGGTTTAGTCCTGGTTTAGACCTGTTTTAGTCCTGGTTTAGACCTGTTTTAGACCTGTTTTAGTCCTGCTTTAGACCTGGTTTAGTCCTGTTTTAGTCCTGGTTTAGTCCTAGTTTAGTCCTGGTTTAGACCTGGTTTAGACCTGGTTTAGACCTGGTTTAGACCTGTTTTAGTCCTGGTTTAGTCCTGGTTTAGACCTGGTTTAGTCCTGGTTTAGTCCTGTTTTTGTCCTAGTTTAGTCCTAGTTTAGTCATGGTTTAGTCCTGGTTTAGTCCTGGTTTAGTCTTTTAGTCCTTTAGTCCTGGTTTAGACCTGGTTTAGACCTGGTTTAGTTCTGGTTTAGTCCCGGTTTAGTCCCGGTTTAGTCCCAGTTTAGTCCCGGTTTAGTCCCGTTTTAGTCCTGTTTTAGTCCTGTTTAGTCCTGGTTTAGTCCTGGTTTAGTCCTGGTTTAGACCTGGTTTAGTCCTGGTTTAGTCCTGGTTTAGTCCTGGTTTAGTCCTGGTTTAGTCCTGGTTTAGTCCTGGTTTAGACCTGTTTTAGTCCTGGTTTAGACCTGGTTTAGTCCTGGTTTAGTCCTGGTTTAGTCCTGGTTTAGACCTGTTTTAGTCCTGGTTTAGACCTGGTTTAGACCTGGTTTAGTCCTGGTTTAGTCCTGGTTTAGTCCTGGTTTAGACCTGTTTTAGACCTGTTTTAGTCCTGCTTTAGACCTGGTTTAGACCTGATTTAGACCTGGTTTAGACCTGCTTTAGTCCTAGTTTAGTCCTGGTTTAGTTCTGGTTTAGGCCTGGTTTAGACCTGGTTTCGACCTGTTTTAGTCCTGCTTTAGTCCTGGTTTAGACCTGGTTTAGGCCTGGTTTAGACCTGTTTTAGTCCTGCTTTAGTCCTGCTTTAGTCCTAGTTTAGTCCTGGTTTAGTCCTGGTTTAGTTCTGGTTTAGGCCTGGTTTAGTCCTAGTTTAGTCCTGGTTTAGTCCTGGTTTAGACCTGGTTTAGACCTGTTTTAGTCCTGCTTTAGTCCTAGTTTAGTCCTGGTTTAGTTCTGGTTTAGGCCTGGTTTAGGCCTGGTTTAGGCCTGTTTTAGTCCTGCTTTAGTCCTAGTTTAGTCCTGGTTTAGTTCTGGTTTAGGCCTGGTTTAGGCCTGGTTTAGGCCTGGTTTAGACCTGGTTTAGACCTGGTTTAGTCCTGGTTTAGTCCTGGTTTAGACCTGTTTTAGTCCTGCTTTAGTCCTGGTTTAGACCTGGTTTAGTCCTGGTTTAGTCCTGGTTTAGTCCTGGTTTAGACCTGGTTTAGTCCTGCTTTAGTCCTGCTTTAGTCCTGGTTTAGTTCTGGTTTAGTCCTGGTTTAGTCCTGGTTTAGACCTAGTTTAGTCCTGGTTTAGACCTGGTTTAGTCCTGCTTTAGACCTGGTTTAGACCTAGTTTAGTCCTGGTTTAGACCTGGTTTAGTCCTGGTTTAGACCTGGTTTAGACCTGGTTTAGTTCTGGTGGTAACGGCGTTCCTCGGTTTTCCTTCAGGGAAAGACGATATGGAGATGTGCGAGCTGAGCCTGGAGGAGACCGGACTGTCCCGAAAACGAGGAGCCGAGATCCTCCCGAGACAGTTCGAGGAAATCTGGGAACGCTGTGGAGGCCGAGATTATCTGAGGAGCGCCATCGAGAACCGGCAAGCCAGGCCCACCTACGCCACCGCCATGCTCCAGTCTGCGTTTAAATAGTACCACGACTACTACTACTACTACTACAAGTACTACAGCTACTACTACAGAAGAGGTCCCACTACGCCAGGCAGTACTGCAGTTCTGTGTTCAAATACTGATTCCACAGCCACGACGAGGAATGTCCCGCTCTGATACCGTTTTCTTTATTTACGATTCCCAATACTGATCCGATCTCATCCCGTTCCGATCTTCAAATTTCTTCTGATTTTATTTACGACAAAAAACAACAAGGATGTAGAAGAAAACATCCAGGATAAGTCTTTTTTCTGCACATTCGGGCGGTTTTTGGCGATTAATTTCGTTGGCGATTCGGATGATAATAGAAAATGTCCCACGAACAGTTACCGTCTACGATGTTTATCACGGTAAACGATATTATTGTTTACAGGCTCTATGCACGGAAGACCGTGATGACGACTTCCGGTGTAGTTCCCGACTCTGGGCAGCAACAGTGTCTTCACAACCTGCCGAAGATTTCCATGGAGCACGAGACAGGACTGAACCAGGACTAAACCAGGACTGAACCAGGACTGAACCAAGACTAAACCAGGACTAAACCAGGACTAAACCAGGACTGAACCAAGACTAAACCAGGACTAAACCAGGACTAATGAAGTGACTCTTCCAGCGGAGGGGCATTGGGACTAAAGCTGGGCTCATTAAGAGAAAATACCTCCATAACATTTGAATTAAAAATGGATTTAAGATTAGATTTAACTGGAAAGTCGTTCTTTAGTCCAGGTTCAGTCTTGGCTTAGTCTTGGTTTAGTTCTGGTTTAGTCCTGGTTTATTCTTGTCTTAGTCCTGGTTTAGTCCTGGTTTAGTCCAGGTTTAGTCCTGTTTTGGTCCCGTTTTAGTCCCGGTTTAATTCTGGTTTAGACCTTGTTTGGACCTGATTTAGACCTGGTTTAGACCTGGTTTGGACCTAGTTTGGACCTGGTTTAGTCCTGGTTTAGTCCTGGTTTAGACCTGGTTTGGACCTGGTTTGGACCTGGTTTAGACCTGGTTTAGACCTGGTTTAGTCCTGGTTTAGACCTGGTTTGGACCTGGTTTAGACCTGATTTGGACCTGGTTTAGTCCTGGTTTAGACCTGGTTTGGACCTGGTTTAGTCCTGGTTTAGCCCTGGTTTAGTCCTGGTTTAGACCTGGTTTAGACCTGGTTTAGTCCTGGTTTAGACCTGGTTTAGACCTGGTTTAGTCCTGGTTTAGACCTGGTTTGGACCTGGTTTGGACCTGGTTTAGACCTGATTTGGACCTGGTTTAGATCTGGTTTAGACCTGGTTTGGACCTGGTTTAGTCCTGGTTTAGTCCTGGTTTAGTCCTGGTTTAGATCTGGTTTAGACCTGGTTTAGACCTGGTTTGGACCTGGTTTAGACCTGGTTTGGACCTGGTTTGGACCTGGTTTAGACCTTGTTTGGACCTGGTTTAGTCCTGGTTTAGACCTGGTTTGGACCTGGTTTAGACCTGGTTTAGACCTGGTTTAGACCTGGTTTGGACCTGGTTTGGACCTGGTTTGGACCTGGTTTAGACCTGGTTTAGACCTGGTTTAGACCTGGTTTGGACCTGGTTTGGACCTGGTTTAGACCTGGTTTAGACCTGGTTTAGACCTGGTTTAGACCTGGTTTAGACCTGGTTTAGACCTGGTTTAGACCTGGTTTGGACCTGGTTTAGACCTGGTTTAGACCTGGTTTAGACCTGGTTTAGACCTGGTTTAGACCTGGTTTAGACCTGGTTTAGACCTGGTTTAGACCTGGTTTGGACCTGGTTTAGACCTGGTTTGGACCTGGTTTAGACCTGGTTTAGACCTGGTTTAGACCTGGTTTAGACCTGGTTTAGACCTGGTTTGGACCTGGTTTGGACCTGGTTTAGACCTGGTTTAGACCTGGTTTAGACCTGGTTTGGACCTGGTTTAGACCTGGTTTGGACCTGGTTTAGACCTGGTTTAGACCTGGTTTAGACCTGGACCACTGAAGGATTACACAGATAAAATGTATATTTGAGCTTTAAGTCATGTTCTAATGATGTTCCTCCTCAAAAACACCTGGAGTTGAGTTTGTTTCATTCACATGTTTGAGGAACTCTTTATTACTCGTCTGTAACATCTCCAAAGCTCCAAACGCTCTGTTCCACCTCGTGATGTCATCAAGTGGGAGTTTTCAAGTGAACATCTCTTTTTTTCTACCTTTAGTTCAGTCGAGATCGGCAGATTCCAGGGCTGAAACTGTCCAAATGTGAAGGTAGAGAAGGTGTGTGGTGTTTAAAAACACAGTGGAGCACTTCCTGTATTACCTCATGACATCACAAGGTGGAACAGAGCGTTTGACAGAAGAACTCACCACCCACTGAAGCTTTCCAGGACTCTAATCGCGTCTTCGACGTCACGTACAGACAAGTTAATTCGCTAAAATGGCTGAAAACGACCGCCTTTAACGCCGGGATCGGATTGGGACATCCCTGACTACTACTACTACTACTACTACTACTACTACTACTACTACTACTACTACTACTACTACGTCGTCTTCTTCTTCTTCTTCTTTTTCTACTACTTCTTCTTCTTTTTTTTCTTCTTTTTCTTCCTCTGCTTCCTCCGCCTCTTCCTCTTCTTCTTCGTGTTCTACTTCTTTTTCTGCTTCTTCTTCTTCTTCTTCTTCTTTTCTTCTTCTTCTTCTTTTTCTTTTTTTTTTTCTTTTTTTCTTTTTTTCTTTTTTTTCTTTTTTTTCTTCTTCAGAGGAATATGCACTACTACACAACCGCAACTTCAGATGATAAATACAACTCCTCTGCTGTTGTTTTAGACCAGAGACCAGACCTGGGACTAGACCAGGGACTAGACCAGGGACTAGACCAGGGACCAGACCAGGGACTAGACCAGGGACTAGACTTCAGGGACCCCCCCCTGCGCGCGACTATTATTAGTATTATTTGTCTAGAAAATGACTAGTGCACCTCTGGACTAGACCAGGGACCTTTTATTAACAGGGACCAGACCAGGGACCAGACCAGTGCTTCTCAATTATTTTCCAACAAAGACTGCACTGTCTTTTTGCACTGAGGACTCAAATATTAATGTGTTTTTAATGCAGATTTGCGCACATTTGTTTACGTTTTACAGAAACGAAACTTAAATCCACATGGGCCATTTGCATAAATGCGCTGAAAAAAACAAAAACAAACGCTCTGTCCTTGTGCCGCTGATGCGTCAGCTTCTGTCGGACTAAAGGACACGACTCTGCGGAATATACGTGTTTTTTCTGTGACAGAGGATGTCCTGCTGATGCTGAGTCTGTTCTGTATATCGCGTATTTAAGGTTGCCGCCCCCTGCCCCAGAGCGACACTGAGAGCGCCACTGCCAACTACTGTTGTTGATGTGCAGTTACACTTAGTTCTAGGACAGTACGGCCAAAAAGCATGTTTCCCAGGGTCACATGCCCTTCCCCCGGCATCACCGCGCCATCCCTGGGGGGCCCGCCCCACTGTTTGAGAAGCACTGGACTAGACCATGGACTAGACCATGGACTAGACCATGGACTAGACCAGAGACTAGACCATGGACTAGACCATGGACTAGACCATGGACTAGACCATGGACTAGACCATGGACTAGACCAGAGACTAGACCAGAGACTAGACCATGGACTAGACCATGGACTAGACCATGGACTAGACCAGAGACTAGACCAGGGACTAGACCAGAGACTAGACCATGGACCAAAAACCTGGGACCAGACCAGGGACCAAAAAATCTGGGGCCAGACTCTAGAAACGCCTTCTGCTGCTGAGGCCAACGTGTCGGCCATCTTGGGACTGTAGACGTGCGCATTCTTCATGAACGGGACTTAAACCTTAAACCAGGCTCCGGTCTGGGTCCGGACCCAAACCGAGACTCGGACGGAGAGGTTCTGGTTCTGGGGTCTGAACCAAACCGGGACCGTTCAGTCTTAAACGGACTCTGGGACCATCTGAACTTCCATCTCGTGTTAAATGAAACCGTCTGAGTTTTCCCTCCTGCTGTAACGCCATCGGACCCTCGTAACAACTGACAAACCGCTCAGGCTCTCCAACTCTACAAGTACACACTACTACTACTACTACTACTACTACTACTACTACTACTACTACTACTACTACTACTACAACACTACTACAACACTACTACTACACTACAACTAGGGCTGCACGGAGATTTAGTTTTTTGTGGAGTAAATTGTTTGAAAATGTCAGTCTTTCAGTTTCGTTCTTCGTACTCCTGCAGCTCGAAATACTACAAATACTACAAATACTTCAAATACTACTACTGCTACTACGAGTTACTTAAAAAATATACACTACATTGTTAGTAGTAGCAGTGGTAAATTCTGTGAACACTATCCACACCCAAATCTGAACTATGTAGTACCATACTACTACTACTACTACTACTACTACTACTACTACTACTACTACTACTAGTACTACTAGTACTAGTACTACTACTACTACTACTACTACTACTACTACTACTACTACTACTACTACTACTACTACTACTACTACTAGTACTACTAGTACTAGTACTACTACTACTACTACTACTACTACTACTACTACTACTACTACTACTACTACTACTACTACTACTACCACTACTAGTACTATCATTACTAGTACTATCATTACTAGTACTATCATTACTAGTACTACTACAAAGGCTTTAAATGGACCAACTCAACACTCCACTTTCTTAGGTTTTAGGACCAGAGTACAGACCGGGGACTTGGCCGGAGACCAGACCGGGGACTAGACCGGGGACTAGGCCGGGGACCAGGCCGGGGACCAGACTTGGGACCAGACCGGGGACTAGACCAGGGACCAGACCAGGGACCAGACCAGGGACCAAAAACCAGACCAGGGACTAGACCAGGGACCAAAAACCAGACCAGGGACTAGACCAGGGACCAAAAACCAGACCAGGGACTAGACCAGAGAACAGACCGGAGACTAGACCAGAGACCAAAAACCAGTCCAGGTCCCGCTCGTCTTTCTTTCCCTGAGTTTACTCCGGAACCTGCAGCTGCACGAACTAAACCCACAGATTCCACGTTTTTGTACAACCGCTTGGATCATTCCTGTTTTTCCTGTTTTTTCCTGTTTTTCCCGTTTTTCCTGGACCTCTGACACATTTTAGTGATTTTTGTGAATGACTCATCCTGGTTTATGATTATGCAAATGTAACCTACGAGCGCTCGGGAGTTTGTGATTTTTATGATAAATATTCCCTGAGGAAAACCCGAGGCTCAGAACTGGAATAATCGGATTTATGATTTTGAATGAATAAAATAAAATCACTAAAACCAAAAACAGTCCGACTTGTGTGTTTCCTTTACCCAGCGACACGAGGGAGTAGAAGTTCAGTTTGACGGTTTCGGTTTTTCTCGATCTGGTTGTTTGGAGCTTCTCTGTTTAAAGCCGCACTGTGGAACTTTTATTTATGGAACGCCTTTCACATAAACATAAAAACAGACCGGACCAGAGACCGGACCAAGGACCAGACCAAGGACCAGACCAAGGACCAGACCAAGGACCAGACCAGAGACCAAGGATCAGACCAAGGACCTAGAAAAGTTCCACAGTGGAGCTTTAAACAGAGAAAAAGTGTCTTAATTTTCCACAATTCCACAGTTTTTATTCCACAAACGTTCACTTTTCCGTTAAAACTGAGACGGAAGCACAAACGAGAGCGTCTTTTCCCCCTCACGATTCCACAAATGTTTTGAGTTTGAACAAAAGAACCAGATGCCCCGGAGCTTTTCTCGAGGACTCGGAAAGTGTTTGTGAAAGTGTCTGGCGCCTCAGAGCGTTCGGGTGAAGGACGTCTGAGTTTAGGGGAAAAAACAACAAGGAAATAAACAAAAGAGAGAAATGTGAAAGAAAAACAACAATAAAAAGACGACAGAAGAACAGACGCCCTGAAGAACAAACAACAGTGTCCACAGTGACCTTCAGCAGACTTAGACCTGGTTTAATCCTGGTTTAGACCTGGTTTAGTCCTGGTTTAGACCTGGTTTAATCCTGGTTTAGACCTGGTTTAGACCTGGTTTAATCCTGGTTTAGACCTGGTTTAGACCTGGCTTAGACCTGGTTTAGACCTGGTTTAGTCCTGGTTTAGACCTGGTTTAATCCTGGTTTAGACCTGGTTTAGACCTGGTTTAGTCCTGGTTTAGACCTGGTTTGGTCCTGGTTTAATCCTGGTTTAGTCCTGGTTTAGAGTTTGTTCAGTCCTGGTTTAGACCTGGTTTAGACCTGGTTTAGTCCTGGTTTAGTCCTGGTTTAGACCTGATTTAGACCTGGTTTAGACCTGGTTTAATCCTGGTTTAGACCTGGTCCAGTCCTGGTTTAGACCTGGTTTAGACCTGGTTTAATCCTGGTTTAGACCTGGTTTAGTCCTGGTTTAGTCTTGGTCCAGTCCTGGTTTAGACCTGGTTTAGACCTGGTTTAGACCTGGTTTAGTCCTGGTCCAGTCCTGGTTTAGACCTGGTTTAATCCTGGTTTAGACCTGGTTTAGACCTGGTTTAATCCTGGTTTAATCCTGGTTTAGACCTGGTTTAGACCTGGTTTAGACCTGGTTTAGACCTGGTTTAATCCTGGTTTAGACCTGGTCCAGTCCTGGTTTAGACCTGGTTTAGACCTGGTTTAGTCCTGGTCCAGTCCTGGTTTAGACCTGGTTTAATCCTGGTTTAGACCTGGTTTAATCCTGGTTTAGACCTGGTCCAGTCCTGGTTTAGACCTGGTTTAATCCTGGTTTAGTCCTGGTTTAGTCTTGGTTTAGTTCACATTGAGGTAAATCACAGTTGTAAGTTTTAAATGTGGACTGTTTGTCTCCATGGAGATGTTTATGCTTCACCTGAAATGTTCCACAGTGGGGCATTAAACTTCAGGGATGATTTTGATTTCATTTATTGTAAAAACTGGACTTGTGTTTGTGTGAGGCGGCCGCTCCACAGATCTGCTCCGGTGAGATCAGGACGTTTGACTCGGGGTTTTATTGATTTTATTTGATTTCAGGTCCAGAGCTGAAGTGACGTGGACGTTCACTACAAACTTTAATTAAATATCTGAGTTTTATCTGAAACTCTGAAACTCTGAGGCTAAACGAGAGAACGTGAAACTGTGAAAACACCTCCTCCTCCTGCACCTCTTCTATCCTCCTCTCTCCTTTCCTCCTCCCTCCTTTCCTCCTCCCTCCTTTCCTTCTCTCTCCTTTCATCCTCTCTCCTTTCCTTCTCTCTCCTTTCCTCCTCCCTCCTTTCCTTCTCTCTCCTTTCATCCTCTCTCCTTTCCTCCTCTCTCCTTTCCTCCTCCCTCCTTTCCTTCTCTCTCCTTTCATCCTCTCTCCTTTCCTTCTCTCTCCTTTCCTCCTCTCTCCTCCCTCCTTTCCTCCTCTCTCCTTTCCTCCTCTCTCCTCCTCCTCCCTCCTTTCCTCCTCTCTCCTTTCCTCCTCCCTCCTTTCCTCTCCTCCTCTCCTTTCTTCATTCTCCTCTCCTTTTCTATCTCCTCATCCTCTCCTCCTCCTCTCTCCTTTCCTTCTCTCTCCTTTCCTCCTCCCTCCTTTCCTCCTCTCCCTCTCTCCTCTCTCCTTTCCTCCTCTCATCCTCTCCTCTCTCCTCCTCCTTTCCTCCTCTCTCTCCTCTCTTCCTCTCCTTCTCCTTTCCTCCTCTCCTTTCCTCCTCCTCTCTCCTCCTCTCTCCTTTCCTCCTCATCCTCTCCTCTCTCTCTCCTTTCCTCCTCTCCTCTCTCCTCCTCCTCTCTCCTTTCCTCCTCTCCTCCTCTCCTCTCTCCTTCTCCTTTCCTCCTCCTTCTCTCCTCCTCCTCCTCCCCCTCCTCTCCTCTTCTCTCCAATCTCCTCCTCCTCCTCTTCTCTTCCTCATATTTCTGTGTTTTTTTCTAGACTCAAAAATCCAGCAACAAAATACAGAAAAACACAAAATAAAAGTCCAGTCGTTCAGTTATTTTTTTTGCACAAAGTTAAAAATCTGCACATTTTTTTGAAACGTTTTGTCCAAATCTTCACAAAATCTCAGAAATCCAAACGTTCGATTCCAAAGTTTCCGGAAACTCGGGATCAAATCTGTGAAAAAAACAAAGAGGAAAATGAGTCGATTCTGTTTCAGTCGAACCAAACGGCGTTTTTCACACAAAGTCAACTTTAATCCCTCTCTCTTTCTCTCTCTCTTTCTCTCTCTCTTTATATGTTTCTCTTTGTCTTTCACTATCTGTTTCTCTTTGTCTCTTTTCCTTTCTTTCCATCTTTTCTGTCTCTTTCTTTCTCTGTCTCTCTCTTTCACGGTCTCTGTCTCTCTCTCTCTCTCTTTCCTCTCCCTCCTTTAACCTACTCCTGCTCTCTCTCTTTCTGCCCTTCTCTTTCTGTTTTCTTCTTTCATTTGTCACTTTTGTTTATGACGTTTATTCAGACACGATAAACATCTGTTCTTTTCTCACCCCCCCTCCCTCCCTCTCTCTCTCTCTCTTCTCTCTGTCTCTCTCTCACCTTCGTGGTGGGTCTCAGGTCAAGTCCTGGTTTAGACCTGGTTTAGTCCTGGTTTAGTCCTGGTTTAGTCCTGGTTTAGTCCTGGTTTAGACCTGGTTTAGTCCTGGTTTAGACCTGGTTTAGTCCTGGTTTAGTCCTGGTTTAGTCCTGGTTTAGACCTGGTTTAGTCCTGGTTTAGACCTGGTTTAGTCCTGGTTTAGTCCTGGTTTAGTCCTGGTTTAGTCCTGGTTTAGACCTGGTTTAGTCCTGGTTTAGTCCTGGTTTAGTCCTGGTTTAGTCCTGGTTTAGACCTGGTTTAGTCCTGGTTTAGACCTGGTTTAGTCCTGGTTTAGTCCTGGTTTAGTCCTGGTTTAGACCTGGTTTAGTCCTGGTTTAGACCTGGTTTAGTCCTGGTTTAGTCCTGGTTTAGTCCTGGTTTAGACCTGGTTTAGTCCTGGTTTAGACCTGGTTTAGTTCTGGTCCGAGCTCCAGAACCTCCTCTCTTCTTCTTCTTTTGTGTCTGAGGAAAGAGAGAGAGAAAGAAGTGATAAAAGATGGAGAGAGAGAAGAGAGGATGATATGAGAGATAAAATGGCTTTAGGGGAGGAATAAAAAGAAGAAAAGATAGAGGACAGATAAAAACGGGACGGGTGGAGGGATGGAGAGAGGATAGAGAGAAGGAGGGAGAGAAAGAAAAGAGGAGAAAGAGGAGAGGAGATAAGGCCGAGCAGCGTCAGCTCAGATCATCGAGATAAACACAAGAGAAATGAGACACCTCCTCCTCTCCTTCCTCCTCTCCTTCCTCCTCTCCTTCCTCTTTTCCTCCTCTCCTTCCTCTTTGCCTCCTCTCCTTCCTCCTCTCCTTCCTCCTCTCCTTCCTCCTCTCCTTCCTCTTTTCCTCCTCTCCTTCCTCTTTTCCTCCTCTCCTTCCTCTTTGCCTCCTCTCCTTCATTCTCTCCTTTTCCTCCTCTTTCCTCTTTTCCTCTTCTTCCTCTCCTCCCCCTCTTTTCCTTCTCCTCCCCCTCTCTTCCTCCTTTCTTCCTCTCCTCCTCCTCTCTTCTTCCTCTCCTCCTCTCCTCCCCCTCTCTTCCACCTGTTTTCCTTCTCTCCGCCTCCTTTCTTCCTCCTTCTCTCCTCCTCCTCTCCTCCCCCTCTCCTCCTCCTTTCTTCCTCTCCTCCTTCTCTCCTCCCCTTCTCTTCCCCCTCTCTTCCTCCTCTCCTCCTCCTCTCCTCCCCCTCTCTTTCACCTGTTTTCCTTCTCCTCCTCTCTTCCTCTCTTCCTCCTTCTCTCCTCTTCCTCTCCTCCTCCTCTCCTCCTCCTCCTCTCCTCCTCCTTCTCTCCTCCCCCTCTCCTCCTCCTCTCTTCTCCCCCTCTCCTCCTCCTCTCTTCCTCTCCTCCTCCTCTCCTCCTCTCTTCTTCCTCTCCTCCCCCTCTCCTCCTCCTCTCTTCCTCCTCCTCTCCCCCTCCTCTCTTCTTCCTCTCCTCCCCCTCTCCTCCTCCTCTCTTCCTCCTCCTCTCCTCCTCCTCTCTTCCTCCTCCTCTCCTCCTCCTCTCTTCTTCCTCTCCTCCCCCTCTCCTCCTCCTCTCTTCCTCCTCCTCTCCTCCTCCTCTCTTCTTCCTCTCCTCCTCCTCTCCTCTCCTCTCTTCTTCCTCTCCTCCTCCTCCTCCTCTCCTCTCCTCTCTTCTTCCTCTCCTCCTCCTCCTCTCCTCCTCTTCTCTTCTTCCTCTCCTCCCCCTCTCTTCCACTTCTTTTCCTTCTCCTCCTCTCTTCCTCTTCTCCTCCTCCCCCCTCCTCCTCTCCTCCTCCTTTTCTCCTCCTTCTCTCCTCTCTTCTTCTTCTTCTTCTCATCTCGAGTGGAGTTTATTTTTAGTGTTTTTATGTCGAGTTGAGAAACAGAAATGAGTTTCACAAAACAACAGAAAAATAACAACCTGCAGACCTCAGGATCCAGACCTGCTTCAGTCCTGGTTTAGTCCTGGTTCAGTCCTGGTTCAGTCCTGGTCTAGTCCTGGTCTAGTCCTGGTTCAGTCCTGGTTCAGTCCTGCTTCAGTCCTGCTTCAGTCCTGCTTCAGTCCTGCTTCAGTCCTGGTTTAGTCCTGGTTTAGTCCTGGTTTAGTCCTGGTTCAGTCCTGGTTCAGTCCTGATTTAGTCCTGGTTTAGTCCTGGTTCAGTCCTGGTTTAGTCCTGGTTTAGTCCTGGTTTAGACCTGGTTCAGTCCTGGTTCAGTCCTGGTTTAGTCCTGGTTTAGTCCTGGTTTAGTCCTGGTTTAGTCCTGGTTTAGTCCTGGTTTAGTCCTGGTTTAGTCCTGGTTCAGTCCTGGTTCAGTCCTGGTTTAGTCATGGTTCAGTCCTGGTTTAGTCCTGGTTTAGTCCTGGTTTAGTCCTGGTTTAGTCCTGGTTTAGTCCTGGTTTAGTCCTGGTTTAGTCCTGGTTCAGTCCTGATTTAGTCCTGGTTCAGTCCTGGTTCAGTCCTGGTTCAGTCCTGGTTCAGTCCTGGTTCAGTCCTGGTTCAGTCCTGGTTCAGTCCTGGTTTAGTCCTGGTTTAGTCCTGGTTTAGTCCTGGTTCAGTCCTGGTTCAGTCCTGGTTTAGTCCTGGTTTAGTCCTGGTTCAGTCCTGGTTCAGTCCTGGTTTAGACCTGGTTTAGTCCTGGTTCAGTCCTGGTTCAGTCCTGGTTCAGTCCTGGTTCAGTCCTGGTTCAGTCCTGGTTTAGTCCTGGTTTAGTCCTGGTTCAGTCCTGGTTCAGTCCTGGTTTAGTCCTGGTTTAGTCCTGGTTCAGTCCTGGTTTAGTCCTGGTTCAGTTCTGGTTCAGTCCTGGTTTAGTCCTGGTTTAGTCCTGGTTTAGTCCTGGTTTAGTCCTGGTTCAGTCCTGGTTCAGTCCTGGTTTAGTCCTGGTTCAGTCCTGGTTCAGTCCTGGTTTAGTCCTGGTTCAGTCCTGGTTCAGTCCTGGTTTAGTCCTGGTTTAGTCCTGGTTCAGTCCTGGTTTAGTCCTGGTTCAGTCCTGGTTCAGTCCTGGTTCAGTCCTGGTTTAGTCCTGGTTTAGTCCTGGTTCAGTCCTGGTTCAGTCCTGGTTTAGTCCTGGTTTAGTCCTGGTTCAGTACCTGCAGTGTGGTTCTCTGGTTCCTGGCTCCAGGTGGCAGGTGGAGGACTCTGGGCAGTAGAACTTACAGGGATCCGCTCGGTCGGCTGAGGAACAGGAAGTACGACGTCATCACCTCATGACATCATCAGGTGAGGACGTCGATAGTGACAGTCGTAAGAGCTCAAACAGAAAACCAAACCCGACGTTTTATCTGGGTAAACATTTCACTTTTGTTTTCCGCACCAATAATCGTCAATAAACGATCAATAATCGCCACATTTTTTTGTAACATTGAAGTTTGATATCGTGACACTCGTCATCATCACACCCGAGGTGACTGCTCCTCTGACCACCTCCTCTGACCTCCTCTGACCTCCTCCTCTGACCTCCTCCTCTGACCTCCTCTGACCTCCTCTGACCTCCTCTGACCTCCTCTGACCTCCTCTGACCTCCTCCTCTGACCTCCTCCTCTGACCTCCTCCTCTGACCTCCTCTGACCTCCTCTGACCTCCTCTGACCTCCTCTGACCTCCTCTGACCTCCTCCTCTGACCTCCTCTGACCTCACACACAGGGGAGTGTTTTGCACAATGGCAGCAGGGAAACGGGGACTGAACCATCCACCTCCAATTATAGATTATAGATTATAGATTATAGACAGACCGATATATGGTCCGAGTCTGGACCGATCTCTCTGTGTCCTTGTGTCCTTGAGCAGCACACCTCCTCCTGAGATCTCCATTTAAAACTGATGATCCTGTCTACACCTCCCTCCCTCTCTCTTTCTCTCTCTCTCTCTCCCTCACCCCCCCCTCTCTCCTCGCTCTCTCCTCCCTCTCTCTCCCCCCTCTCTCTCTCCTCCCTCCCTCCCCCTCTCTCTCTTCCCTCTCTCTCTCTCCTCACCCCCCCCCCCTCTCTCCTCCCTCTCTCCCCCCTCCCCCTCTCTGGGTGTGGGGTTGATTTCCCTGGGGTGGGGGTGGGAGGTTCTGTCGTTCTTACACAGACGTCCTCCAGGGGGCGCTGTCTGAGTCTGAGACATGATCCAGAAGAGTCTGGACTAAACCAGGACTAAACCAGGACTAAACCAGGACTAAACCGGGATTAAA
>JAVJIX010000389.1:272500-287500 GCA_036785185.1 Paratrypauchen microcephalus
GAGAGGAGAGAAAGAGAGAGGGGGAGAGAGGAGAGAGAGAGGAGAGAGAGAGGAGAGAAAGGGGGGAGGGAGAAGGAGGAGGAAGGAGAAAGAGAGAGAGAGGGAGAGAGAGAAGGGGAGAGAGGAGTAGAGAGAGAGAGGGAGAGAGAGAGGAGAGAAAGAGAGAGGGGGAGAGAGAGAGAGAGGAGGAGAGAGAGAGGAGAGAGAGAGGAGGGAGAGAGGAGGGAGAGGGAAGGGGAAAGGGGGAAAGAGAAGGAGGGGGATGGAGGAGGGAGAAAGAGAAAGAGGAGAATGGAGGAAAGAAGGGAGCAGAAAGAGAAGAGTTGGAGAGTGGAGGAGAGAAAAGAATTGAGATGTTGGTGTTTCCTGTGGACGGGAGGGCATCTGACACGTCCTGAGAGTCTTTTCAGAACTAAACCCGAGTCTGACTCTGACTCTGACTCGTCAAAAATTTTTATTAAAACAAACAATTAAAATTCTGCAGATTCAGAAGAAAAGAAGAGAGGATCTCTCTCCTCTCACTCCTCTCTCTCATCCCTCTCTTTCTAAAACTAAACTAGAATTTACCAGATCTAAACCAGGACTAACTCAGGTCTAAACCCGGTCTAAACCCAGTCTAAACCCAGGTCTAAACCAGGTCTAAACTCGGTCTAAACCAGGTCTAAACCAGGTCTAAACCAGGTCTAAACCAGGTCTAAACCCAGTCCTAAACTCGGTCTAAACCAGGTCTAAACCAGGTCTAAACCAGGTCTAAACCCAGTCCTAAACTCGGTCTAAACCAGGTCTAAACCAGATCTAAACCAGGTCTAAACCTGGTCTAAACCTGGTCTAAACCCGGTCTATCCCAGGTCTAAACCAGGACTATCCCAGGTCTAAACCAGGTCTAAACCCGGTCTATCCCAGGTCTAAACCAGGACTATCCCAGGTCTAAACCAGGTCTAAACCAAGACTATCCCAGGTCTAAACCAGGTCTAAACCAGGACTATCCCAGGACTATCCCAGGTCTAAACCAGGACTATCCCAGGTCTAAACCAGGTCTAAACCAGGTCTATCCCAGGTCTAAACCAGGTCTAAACCAGGACTATCCCAGATCTAAACCAGGTCTAAACCAGGACTATCCCAGGACTATCCCAGGTCTAAACCAGGACTATCCCAGGTCTAAACCAGGTCTAAACCAGGACTATCCCAGGTCTAAACCAGGTCTAAACCAGGACTATCCCAGGTCTAAACCAGGTCTAAACCAGGACTAACCCAGGTCTAAACCAGGTCTATCCCAGGTCTAAACCAGGACTATCCCAGGTCTAAACCAGGTCTAAACCAAGACTATCCCAGGTCTAAACCAGGTCTAAACCAGGACTATCCCAGGACTATCCCAGGTCTAAACCAGGACTATCCCAGGTCTAAACCAGGTCTAAACCAGGTCTAAACCAGGACTATCCCAGGTCTAAACCAGGTCTATCCCAGGTCTAAACCAGGACTATCCCAGGTCTAAACCAGGACTATCCCAGGTCTAAACCAGGTCTAAACCAGGACTATCCCAGGTCTAAACCAGATCTAAACCAGGTCTAAACCCAGGTCTAAACCCAGGTCTATCCCAGGTCTAAACCAGGACTATCCCAGGTCTAAACCAGGTCTAAACCAGGACTATCCCAGGTCTAAACCAGGACTATCCCAGGTCTAAACCAGGACTATCCCAGGTCTAAACCAGGTCTAAACCAGGACTATCTCAGGTCTAAACCAGGACTATCCCAGGTCTAAACCAGGTCTAAACCAGGACTATCCCAGGACTATCCCAGGTCTAAACCAGGACTATCCCAGGTCTAAACCAGGTCTAAACCAGGACTAACCCAGGTCTAAACCAGGTCTATCCCAGGTCTAAACCCGGTCTATCCCAGGTCTAAACCAGGACTATCCCAGGTCTAAACCAGGTCTAAACCAAGACTATCCCAGGTCTAAACCAGGTCTAAACCAGGACTATCCCAGGACTATCCCAGGTCTAAACCAGGACTATACCAGGTCTAAACCAGGACTATCCCAGGTCTAAACCAGGTCTATCCCAGGTCTAAACCAGGACTATCCCAGGTCTAAACCAGGACTATCCCAGGTCTAAACCAGGTCTAAACCAGGACTATCCCAGGTCTAAACCAGATCTAAACCCAGGTCTAAACCCAGGTCTAAACCCAGGTCTAAACCCAGGTCTAAACCCAGGTCTAAACCCAGGTCTATCCCAGGTCTAAACCAGGACTATCCCAGGTCTAAACCAGGTCTAAACCAGGACTATCCCAGGTCTAAACCAGGACTATCCCAGGTCTAAACCAGGACTATCCCAGGTCTAAACCAGGTCTAAACCAGGACTATCTCAGGTCTAAACCAGGACTATCCCAGGTCTAAACCAGGACTATCCCAGGTCTAAACCAGGTCTAAACCAGGTCTAAACCCAGGTCTAAACCCAGGTCTAAACCCAGGTCTATCCCAGGTCTAAACCAGGACTATCCCAGGTCTAAACCAGGTCTAAACTAGGACTATCCCAGGTCTAAACCAGGACTATCCCAGGTCTAAACCAGGTCTAAACCAGGACTATCCCAGGTCTAAACCAGGTCTAAACCAGGTCTATCCCAGGTCTAAACCAGGACTATCCCAGGTCTAAACCAGGTCTAAACCAGGACTATCCCAGGTCTAAACCAGGTCTAAACCAGGTCTAAACCAGGTCTAAACCCAGGTCTAAACCCAGGTCTAAACCCAGGTCTATCCCAGGTCTAAACCAGGACTATCCCAGGTCTAAACCAGGACTATCCCAGGTCTAAACCAGGTCTAAACCAGGACTATCTCAGGTCTAAACCAGGACTATCCCAGGTCTAAACCAGGACTATCCCAGGACTATCCCAGGTCTAAACCCAGGTCTAAACCCAGGTCTAAACCCAGGTCTATCCCAGGTCTAAACCAGGACTATCCCAGGTCTAAACCAGGACTATCCCAGGTCTAAACCAGGTCTAAACCAGGACTATCTCAGGTCTAAACCAGGACTATCCCAGGTCTAAACCAGGTCTAAACCAGGACTATCCCAGGTCTAAACCCAGTCTATCCCAGGTCTAAACCAGGACTATCCCAGGTCTAAACCAGGTCTAAACCAGGACTATCTCAGGTCTAAACCAGGACTATCCCAGGTCTAAACCAGGTCTAAACCAGGACTATCCCAGGTCTAAACCCAGTCTATCCCAGGACTAAACCAGGACTATCCCAGGTCTAAACCAGGACTATCCCAGGTCTAAACCCAGGTCTAAACCAGGACTATCCCAGGTCTAAACCCAGGTCTAAACCAGGACTATCCCAGGTCTAAACCCAGTCTATCCCAGGTCTAAACCAGGACTATCCCAAGTCTCACCATCTCCCTGAAGCTGCTCTCCAGGTTCTTGTACTCGCTGGAGTTCTTGTTGAACAAATCTTCGCTAAAGTTCAGGTTTGTGACCCTCAGACTGAAGAAGACCACGATCCCCGGGGCGCTCCGCGATGACGTCATGGTGGGCGTGGTCAGGTACGACAGAGGGGGCGGGGTCACGCTGTCCGCCGTTCTGTCCATCTCCATCGCACTGCCCTCCTCGCCTCCTGCCGAGGAGAAGAGTAAAGGGTCTGATTCTTCTGAGCTTTAAATATAGAAGATCATTTCATTTTCATTTTGAATTTTAAATCCCGCTGAATTTCTCACTTTGAATTTTTAAACTCTGAAAAAACATGTTTGGTTTATTTATTTTTATTCTAAATTTTATTTGCTGAATTTTTATGTATACTTTTTCAATGTTTGAAATTTAAAATTTCACCGTTTAAATATTCAGCACAAATATTTTCAAGTCCTCAAATTCAAAAGTCAAAATTCAGAGCGTAAAATTTGCAGCAAAGAAAGGCAGAAGCAATCGATCCTGTGCGATCTGATCAGGAAATAATGCAGTGACGTGATCTGATTGGTCAGAATTCACCTCATCCAAACCTCATCTCTTTGATTGGTTAAGTGTAAACCCCGCCCACATGAGAACCATTAGGAAACAGCCTCTGTCCTCACTCACTCGATTCGTATCACTGCGTGTGTATTATTATTATTATTATTATTATTATTATTATTATTATTATCCTGTTCGCTTGTAAACATCGCCACTTACAAGTGAACAGGCTAATAATAATAATAATAATAATAATAATAATAATAATAATAATAATAATAATAATAATAATAATAATAATAAAAGGCGAATAGCACCAAGTGAATTAGACAAATATTGTTTTGAGAAGAAAAACAAGATTTATTAACTGTCTCCGCTAACTTGCCGGAACTACTTTGGTCAGCTCCAGAACCGGGGCAGAACTCGGCTCAGAGGACACTGTCAGGGGTAAGTCAGTGTTAATGCACGACACTGCTGAAGGGGACGCCGTACAGATTCACATAAAAAAAAAAAAACTATCCCTTTAAACGCCACTACGAGACACGGCGTTTCCAACAACTTGAACAACAAGAACTTGAACGGAGAATTGAGAAGACAGAAGATAAACGAATTATTGCTGCGACTGAAGAAACAGCAGTCTGTAATAGATTTGTGTTTCTCTGGACAAATATTTGGACTTATTGATATTTTTGGGGTATATTTGCCTTGAGTTTTCTGATCCGGCCCCTTTGGGATCAAAGTTGGTTGGATACGGCCCCCGGACCAGAATGAGTTTGACACCCTCTGATTTAGATCAATATTGTGATTTCAAATGTCCAAATTAAAATGGATTGATCCACAGGGGCCAGAGGTTAAAATTCTGGCATTATAGATCTAAACTATGGCTGTCAGTTTAAGGTGTGAATTAGATTAATTAATTACACTGCAAATTAACGCGTTATAAAAATTAACTCAATTAATTATGAGCGGCAGTTTAATGCGTATTTTAAATTTGGCGTGCGGTAAATCACTGCCAGGGCCTTTGAACGGCAAGTTTATTTATAAAAAGAACGAAGATGGGACGATCGACAAGAACGCCGTGATTTGGAGCTTTTGTCAAAAAGAATTTTCTGATCACCAAAGCTGCTCCAGCCTGACGGATCAATTGAACGATAAACACGTCCAGACAAGTTCCATTGTTACCGGTGATAGAGCGAGGGTGAGCGCACTTCACTGAACCACCGAACCACCGAACCAACAAACCAACAAACCAACAAACACCGAACCACCAAACCACCAAACCACCAAACCACCAAACCAACAAACCAACGAACCACCGAACCAACAAACCAACAAACCACCGAACCACCGAACCACCGAACCAACGAACCAACGAACCAACGAACCAACGAACCAACGAACCAACGAACCATCGAACCATCGAACCACCAAACCAACAAACCAACAAACCAACAAACCACCGAACCACCGAACCAACGAACCAACAAACCAACAAACCAACAAACCAACAAACCAACGAACCACCGAACCACCGAACCAACGAACCAACGAACCAACGAACCAACGAACCATCGAACCATCGAACCATCGAACCAACGAACCATCGAACCATCGAACCACCGAACCACCGAACCAACGAACCATCGAACCATCGAACCATCGAACCAACGAACCAACGAACCAACAATCCAACAAACACCGAACCAACAAACCACCAAACCAACAAACCAACAAACACCGAACCACCGAACCACCAAACCACCAAACCAACAAACACCGAACCACCGAACCAACAAACCACCAAACCAACAAACCAACAAACACCGAACCACCGAACCAATGAACAATGCTCGCAGAATTTGGGAAATGACTGAGCAAAGGGACTGCAGAAAAACTGACAAACTCAATCACAAAGTGGGTTCGCTCGCCCAGTCACAATCTCTCTCTCTCTCACACTCTTAAAATGCGATTAATTAGATTAATTAATTACAAATCCTGTAATTAATTTGATTAATTTTTTAAATCGCCTGACAGCACTAATCTAAACATTTGGAATTAGAACCTTCACCTGGCGGCTCTGCTCTCTCCAGCTCCACAGCCAGATCCTGCACCTCCTCCTCCTGCACCTCCTCCTGCTCCTCACTGACGCCGCCCTCTGGTGGTGGAACCTCCGGAGCAAAATCCTCGTCGATCACCTCCACCGCAGCGCCCCCTGGAGGAGCGGAGGCGGAGGCAACACTCGGAGACGCAGTGATGACGAGATGGTCCTCAAACTCGAAAAGCCCAACGTCTGCGGTGGGTCCCGGGTCCGAGGCAGGAGCAGAAGGGTCGGTTAGACGGGTCTCCTCAGGTGGAGATGGTTCAGTTAGACGGGTCTCCTCAGGTGGAGATGGTTCAGTTAGACGGGTCTCCTCAGGTGGAGATGGTTCAGTTAGACGGGTCTCCTCAGGTGGAGATGGTTCAGTTAGACGGGTCTCCTCAGGTGGAGATGGTTCAGTTAGACGGGTCTCCTCGGGTGGAGATGGTTCGGTTAGACAGGTCTCCTCGGGTGGAGATGTTGGAGCGAGATGTTCCTCCTGTGGGCTTGTTGTGAAGCTCTCTGTAGACAAATGTTCCTCCTCAGGTTCCTCGTCAGCAGAAGCGTCTCTGATGGCAGACTCCGGGGCCTCTGCAGACAGACAAACGAGGATTACGGACAGACAAAAACGATTTAAACTAATGAGAAAACGACGCACCCTGAATCTCAATGAAGGAGACGAGCAGTTTCAGAAGACAAAAGTTTAAAGGCTCAAAATATCCTTCACGTCCAAACGCCGGTTTTATTTGTTTTAAAGGCTGCAGTGGAGGAACGTGCTCAGATGTGTCCTCTCTTTCTCTCCGTCTGCTCTCCATTTCTCCATCGCTCTTTTTTTCTTCATCCCTCTCTTTAATCATACACCTCCTTTTTTTCTCCCAAGTCTAAACCAGGACTAAACCAGGTCTAAACCAGGACTAACCCAGGTCTAAACCAGGTCTAAACCAGGACTAATCCAGGACTAAACCAGGACTAACCCAGGTCTAAACCAGGTCTAAACCAGGACTAACCCAGGTCTAAACCAGGTCTAAACCAGGACTAATCCAGGACTAAACCAGGACTAAACCAGGTCTAAGCCAGGACTAATCCAGGACTAAACCAGGACTAATCCAGGACTAAACCAGGTCTAAACCAGGTCTAAACCAGGTCTAAACCAGGACTAAATCAGGTCTAAATCAGGTCTAAACCAGGTCTAAACCAGGTCTAAACCAGGTCTAAACCAGGTCTAAACTAGGACTACACCAGGACTAACCCAGGTCTAAACCAGGACTAACCCAGGTCTAAACCAGGACTAACCCAGGTCTAAACCAGGACTAACCCAGGTCTAAACCAGGTCTAAACCAGGTCTTCAGGTTCTTCTGTTCTGATCTGCCTTAGGACAGTGGATGTAAAGTTGCTGTTGTGCCAATTCCGGCATATTTACATTGACACTGTTTGTCGTCATGTTGATTAATATGCGTTGTCCTAATTAAAATAAATAAATGAATAAATAAAATGGTAAAGATTTGTTATGATATCTCTGTGTAGGAAGGTTCCTTTGTGTTTTACTAAAGCTCTGTTTACACGTACACTGGTATTTTTAAAAAACGGAGACATTTCCCTTCGTTTGAACCCATCTTTTACATGCAAACAGCGAATTCGCCTCTGAAAACAAATCTTTCTAAAACCTCCAGCTAGATTGGAGATTCTGGAAAACTACGGTTCGTGTTTGCGTGTAAAGTGAGATAAACGGAGTGTGATTCTGATTGACTTGCAGAGCGTTCTCCTTCGTTTTCAGAGGCGAATTCGCCGTTTGCGTGTAAAAGATGGGTACAAACGAAGGGAAATGTCTCTGTTTTTAAAAATACCAGTTACGTGTAAACAGGGCCTTATTTTGGAAAATAGAGTGAGAGAAATATTCGTTTCTCAACATACCCGGCGACGTGTAAACGTAGCCTAAGCTGTAATTTCACCAAAGAGACCTCAGTCCTCACCTTTTGTCTCCATCTGACTCTCTCCTTCTCTCTCCTCCTCCATGGGTATGATCACCTCATTCTTCTCTCCATCTCCCTCCTCGGACTCCTCCAGGACCTCCACATTTCCTCCTTCTCTGAAAACGCTCCCACCACGTCCATCCAAAGGTCTCAGGACTTTTATCGACTCGGACGGTGGCTCTGTTTTGGCTTCTTCTTCTACTTCCTGTTCCTGTCCGTCCACTTCCTCTCCAGGTCTCGCTCCGTCCTCATTCGTTGGAGAAGCCGTGGTTACTTCCTGGCTTATTTGGACAACACTTTCTTCCTCGTATTTAGGTTCTTCTTCCTCTGGTCGTAAATGGACTTCAGGCGTTGTTTGGACGACGACTTCTGGCGTTGGATGGACTACAATCAAGTCCTCCTCTGGCTCTGGGACAACACTTTCTTCTTCTGGCTCAGTTTGAACTACAACTTCTGGAGTAGGATGAACTACAAAGATGTCTCCCGATGTTGTTTGGACTACAACTTCTTCCTCTGGCTCTTGAACTACAGTATCTTCCTCCTCATATTTAGGCGGTAAAAGAACTACAACTTTGCTCACGTCTCTGTCTTGTTCTAGCTCTTTAGGTTCTGTTTCCTCTTCTGTTTGGACTACATTTCCCACCTCTCCTGATGTCGGAGGGACTACAAACATGTCCTCCTCCATGGATTGTGGCTCCTCTTTTGGTTCAGGAATATTCTCTATTTTTGGACTCTGAGTTTGGACGTTTAGAGTCTCTTCTTCGGATGATGGAAGGACTACAACTATGTCCTCCTCGTCTAAATGGACTACAGTTTCTTCTTCTGATTTTGTCTCAGTTATTTCCTCTACTTCCACTTCCTGTTTTGGTTCTGAAATGTCATCCACTTCCTGTTTTGGTCTGACTACAGTTTCCACCTCTGGCTTTTGAACTACAGCTTCTTCTTCTACTGATTCAGGTCTCTCATGTTCCTGTTTTGGAAAGACTACAACTTCTGGTGTTTGGACTATAATTTCTTCTTCTTCTTCTTGTGGTTTTATGAGGATTTCCACTTCCCCCTTTGCTTCCCTTTCTATTTCCTCTGCAGTTCCTTCGAAAATCTCTGGAATAGTTTTGGTTGGTGTCAAAATTTCACTCAAAATTTCCTCATGTACCTTGACTTCTGGCAGTTCCTCCTCTGAATCCACTGAAACTTCTTCTCGAATTAAAACAGTCCCATCTCCTCTTTCGATTTCTTTTGTCCCATCTTCAACTGATTCTTCCCCCATATCAGGCTGCACGATTTCAGTTTCCTCCAAAATTTCACTAAAGTCTGGATTAATTTCTTCTGAATGTTCTCCAGATTTGCTCAGATCTGAACTTTTGACCTCATCTGGAATTGCGTTTTCCTGTTCCTGTCCTTGGGTTGGCGGTTGCCCTGTGAGTCCTGAAAGCATCGTTGTCTCAAATATAATCTCTTTTTCTTTTGTTTCTGGAGTTCCGAAGATTTGTTTTACAGTCGGCGTTACTTCAGTTATTTCTGGACTGGAATCCTCAACTTTTTCTGGAAGAACATTTGGAAAAGTTGTGATAAAACTGGATTCTGTGGTTGTTATTCCAGATCTCACAAGTTCTGCGGTTTCTCCAGTCTCCGCGATGCTCTCCACCTCGTGCGTGATGGTCAGAACCCTCTCCTCGGACTCCTCTTTTGAGCTTTGCGTTTGCGAATTGTCCCTCCCAGCTCCTGTACTTGTAGTTTCCAGCTCGGACACAGCGGTGGGGTCTAAGAGTGTGACCAGAGCGTTCTCTTTCTCCATGGGCGTCAGAGGAACCACGGCTCTGAGCTTCTCTGAGTCCAGATCTTCAGGTAGAACTTCGAATTCGTTGTGGGAGTCGGGTTCACTCAGCTGAAGGGAAACACAAGAGAAAAAGAAAGAAATGTTATAATTAAAGTGGAATTACCTATAAAAATGGAAGTGGTGGAGATAATTGTGTTTTGTTTTGTTTATCGACAAAATTTTGAGGACTTCTGAAACATTCTCTCTGCTCGTTGCTGCAACTGGATCTCTTGGCGCCATAGACTGTATTAGTAACTGGACAGAGCTAACCCGCTAGCTGCCACATTACAAACAGGAAGTGAGCATGGGCGCGAGTCAGCTCCATCGACTCTGGCTCCGATTCACTTTCTATTAAAAAAGCGTAGCCCCTCTCTCTGGAACTGATGCAGTGACCCTCGTCGCTTTGGCCTGAGCTTTAGCAAGAGATTTTATTCCTGGGCTCCAAATTCACCGCTATATCTGCTAGCCTCGGTGATCTTAATTTGGAGCTGTGGGTGACGTCACTCTCCATCAGTCCACGTCTTTATTCAGTCTGTTGGATAAACGCAGGACCGGCTCCAATCAGCTCGTCTCCTGGATTAACGTAACTGAAATGACTGTAACAGAGTAATATCTAACACACCAATCACAGTAATCAGCATATGAAAAACTGTGAAACAATTTATGTCAACAATCCTCAACAATATGTCAATTCATCAATTTAATAAAGTTAATTAGCATAAGAACATTTACATAACAATTACAGAAACAAATAAATAAAGTTATTTAAAAAGCCATCTCATCATAGACACAGACTTAGATAAAGGGAATGAACTGAAGCTACAGCAGTTAGGCTGGAAGCACAGACTATCTACAGTGAGAAGTAACAGCATTACCATGGTAACTTTACAGCGTGACCATTGTAACTTTACAACGTGACCATGGTAACTTTACAGCGTGACCATGGTAACGCTTTACAGGCTGGAAGCACAGACTATCTACGGTGAGAAGTAACGGCATTACCATGGTAACTTTACAGCATTACCATGGTAACTTTACAGCGTTACCATGGTAACTTTACAACGTGACCATTGTAACTTTACAACGTGACCATGGTAACTTTACAGCGTGACCATGGTAACGCTTTACAGGCTGGAAGCACAGACTATCTACGGTGAGAAGTAACGGCATTACCATGGTAACTTTACAGCATTACCATGGTAACTTTACAGCGTGACCATGGTAACTTTACAGTGTGACCATGGTAACTTTACAGCATTACCACGGTAACTTTACAGCGTGACCATGGTAACTTTACAGCGTGACCATGATAATTTTACAGTGTGACCATGGTAACGCTTTACAGGCTGGAAGCACAGACTATCTACGGTGATAAGTAACGGCATTACCATGGTAACTTTACAGCATTACCATGGTAACTTTACAGTGTGACCATTGTAACTTTACAGAGTGGCCATCGTAACTTTACAGCATTACCATGGTAACTTTACAGTGTGACCATGGTAACTTTACAGAGTGGCCATTGTAACTTTACAGCATGACCATGGTAACTTTACAGTGTTAAGGTCCAAGGACCCCTGAGCTGCCTAAGAATTCCTGACCTAAATAAACTAAACTGAACAGTTGTACGAGGTAATTTACAACACCGTGTTACTAATTACACTTCTGTGATTCCAGGGGCATTATAATTTGTTTTGAATCATTAAGTCTTCACTATGACGACGGTGCTAATTGTTCCTCAGTCTGAAACCCATTCATCACCATGGTACCCTGGAGTAATCAACATCCCTGTCCAATTGTCATGTTCAAGAAGAACTCAGAAGAACTAATAAGGAGCAGGACTTTTTAGATTTACTTTTGAATCAGAACTTTAGAGCTTGTGTTGGTTATAGTTACGATCTGTGACCCCCGTGGATCATTCTGTTCTAATTGTGACATTTTAAATCACAATATCGATCTAAAACTTCATAAAACAAACAAAACTTAATGAAAAAACTTTGTTGTCCAATGGAGCTGATGTGGATGTAAATGTCATGAAAAAAGGCGTCCTAAACCAGGACTAAACCAGGACTAAACCAGGACCAAACCAGGTCTAAACCAGGACTAAACCAGGACCAAACCAGGTCTGAACAAGGACTAAACAATTTATTATTATTATTATTATTATTAAACCAGGACTAAACTAGGACTAAACCAGGACTAAACTAGGATTAAAGCAGGACTAAACCAGGACCAAACCAGGACTAAACCAGGACTAAACCAGAACCAAAACAGGACTAAATCAGGACTAAACCAGGACTAAATCAAGACTAAACCAGGTCTAAACCAGGATTAAACCAGGTCTAAACCAGGTCTAAATCAGGACTAAACCAGGACTAAACCAGGACTAAACCAGGCTGTGGGTCCCTCACACTAGAGCAGAGCGTTTTTTTTTTTTTTTTTTTTTACATTTGAACCAAAACGACGACGCAACGCTGCTCAAACCTACGCGAATCACCGTGAAGAACATCGAACTGGAGAAGGAAGTGCGTACGTCGCACTGAGCGTGTCACAGAGGGCGTGTCACAGAGGGCGTGTCACAGTGGGCGTGTCACAGTGGGCGTGTCACAGTGGGCGTGTCACAGAGGGCGTGTCACAGAGGGTGTGTCACAGAGGGCGTGTCACAGTGGGCGTGTCACAGTGGGCGTGTCACAGTGGGTGTGTCACAGAGGGCGTGTCACAGTGGGCGTGTCACAGTGGGCGTGTCACAGTGGGTGTGTCACAGTGGGCGTGTCACAGTGGGCGTGTCACAGTGGGCGTGTCACAGAGGGCGTGTCACAGAGGGTGTGTCACAGAGGGCGTGTCACAGTGGGCGTGTCACAGTGGGCGTGTCACAGTGGGCGTGTCACAGAGGGCGTGTCACAGTGGGCGTGTCACAGTGGGCGTGTCACAGTGGGCGTGTCACAGTGGGCGTGTCACAGTGGGCGTGTCACAGTGGGCGTGTCACAGAGGGCGTGTCACAGTGGGCGTGTCACAGTGGGCGTGTCACAGAGGGCGTGTCACAGTGGGCGTGTCACAGTGGGCGTGTCACAGTGGGCGTGTCACAGTGGGCGTGTACTGTGGAACCGAAAACGGGGGGAGATTGACAAAATGGCGTCTTGAAAATAAGCGATTAAAAATTACTCAGACATGAAACACTCCAAATACAACTTCAGGCAAGAAAAAGGTGAGAAGAACATGGGTCTGTGTTAAAGAAGTGTCCAGACCTCCGCAGTATTTCAGACTCTCCTGTTTGGATGCTCACAGCGCGTCTCTCATTTCACTAATGTCTTTTTCATTCCTCATCTGAAATCCAGTGGCGCGTAGGCCAAACCCAACGACCCGCCGTTCCCTCGATCACAGAAGCGAACAGAAAAACAAATTATGAAAAATGGATAAAAAGAAAATTACAACTGTCTACGGGACAGCAGCAGAAACAGATTTTGTGTTTTTAGTGTTTGTCTGTTTATTTCCATCCATTTTTTCCCGCTTACTTTTATCTCCTTCATTCAGTCGGATTGTGTCCAGTAAAACAAACTGCACTCACAAGACTTCACCTGCAGGGGACGCTGTGGCAAAAACTCCTATTTATGCAGGAAAAAGGACTGGGAAACTGTATTTATATAAAGACATAAACACTAAAAACACAAAATCAGGGTCAGGCTTGTCCACTCCAGGTGGTGGAGAGTCCCTGCCTCAGGTGGAGGAGTTCAAGTATGTCGGGGTCTTGTTCTCGAGTGAGGGGAGGGTGGAGCGTGAGATTGACAGGCGGATCGGTGCAGCATCGGCAGTGATGTGGTCGCTGTACCGGACCGTTGTCTATGTTCCTCCCCTCACCTATGGTCATGAGCTCTGGGTAATGACCGAAAGGACGAGATCATGGATACAAGCGGCCGAAATGAGTCTACGAGGAGTAGACCTGGTTTAGTCCCAGTTTAGACCTGGTTTAGTCCTGTTTTAGTCCAGGTTTAGACCCGGTTTAGTCCTGGTCCAGTCCTGATTTAGTCCTGGTTCAGTCCCAGTTTAGATCTGGTTTAGTCCTGGTTTAGTCCCAGTTTAGACCTGCTTCAGTCCTGGTTTAGACCCGGTTCAGTCCCGATTTAATCCTGATTTAGTCCTGGTTTAGTCCTGGTTTAGTCCTGATTTAGTGCTGGTTTAGTCCTGTTTTAGTCCAGGTTTAGACCCGGTTTAGTCCTGGTCCAGTCCGGATTTAGTCCTGGTTCAGTCCCAGTTTAGATCTGGTTTAGTCCTGGTTTAGTCCCAGTTTAGACCTGCTTCAGTCCTGGTTTAGACCTGGTTCAGTCCCGATTTAATCCTGGTTTAGTCCTGATTTAGTCCTGGTTTAGTCCCAGTTTAGACCTTGTTTAGCCCCAGTTTAGACTTGGTTTAGACCCAGATTAGACCTGGTTTAGACCCAGTTTAGACCTGGTTTAGTCCTGTTTTAGTCCAGGTTTAGACCCGGTTTAGTCCTGGTCCAGTCCTGATTTAGTCCTGGTTCAGTCCCAGTTTAGATCTGGTTTAGTCCTGGTTTAGACCCGGTTTAGTCCTGGTCCAGTCCTGATTTAGTCCTGGTTCAGTCCCAGTTTAGACCTGCTTCAGTCCTGGTTTAGCCCCAGTTTAGACCTGGTTTAGACCCAGATTAGACCTGGTTTAGACCTAGTTTAGACCTGGTTTAGTCCCGGTTTAGTCCTGCTTTAGACCTGGTTTAGTCCCAGTTTAGACCTGGTTTAGTCCCAGTTTAGACCTGGTTTAGACCCAGATTAGACCTGGTTTAGACCTAGTTTAGACCTGGTTTAGTCCCGGTTTAGTCCTGCTTTAGACCTGGTTTAGTCCCAGTTTAGACCTGGTTTAGTCCCAGTTTAGACCTGGTTTAGTCCCAGTTTAGACCTGGTCTGGCTCGGGCGTCTGTTCCGGACGCCTCCTGGACTCCTCCCTCAGGAGGTGTTCCGGGCACTGGAAGGAGGCCCCGGGGAAGACCCAGGACACGCTGGAGGGACTATGTGTCCCGGCTGGCCTGGGAACACCTTGGGGTCCCCCCGGAGGAGCTGGAGGAGGTGTCCGGGGTGAAGGAAGTCTTGGAGTCCCTGTTTAGACTGTTGCCCCGGCGACCCGGCCCCGGATAAGAGGAAGAACATGGATGGATGGATACAAAATCTCCAGATCTCCTCGTTTCTGCTGCTGTCCCAT
>JAVJIX010000389.1:292500-295945 GCA_036785185.1 Paratrypauchen microcephalus
TATTAATTACATTTGTTGTTGTTGTTATTAGGTTGTCATTGTTGTTGTTACATTATTGTTGTTATTGTTGGTTGCTGTCATATGTTATTATACCGCTATTACATATTGTTCGCATTATATATATATATGTCATATGTATGTTGTTGTTGGTTGCTGTTCGCTGTTGTTGTTGTTGTCATATATAGTCATTGCCGCCATTGGTTGTTGTTGTTGGTGTGCATTGTTGTTGTTGTCATTGTTGTCATTGTTGTTGTCAGTTGGCTATTGTTGTTGTCATTGTTATATTGGCTATTATTATTGTTGTCATTGTTTGTTATTGCTGTTGTTGTTGGTCATATAGTTGTCATTGTTGTTGTTGTTGTCATTGTTGTTGTCATTGTTGTTGTTGTTGTTGTCATTGCTGCTGTTGTTGTCATTGTTGTCATTGCTTGTTGTTGTTGTTGTCATTGTCATTCGTCATGTCATTGCTTGCTGTTGTCAGTTGTTGGCTGTTGTTGTCATTGTTGTTATTATGTTGTTGTTGTTGTTGTTGTTGTTGTTGTCATTGGTTAGTTGCTGTTGTTGTCATTATTGTTGTTTGGTTGTTGTCATTGTTGTCATTGTCAGCTGCTGGTTGCTGCTGTCATTGTTGTTGTTGTTGTCATTGTTGCCGCTCATTGCTTACATATGTTGCCGCTGTTGTTGGTTGTTGTTGTTGCCGCTTGTTGTTGTTGCCGTTTGTTGTCGCTATTATGCTATGTCATTGTTGTTGTCATTGCTGGCCGCTGTTGTTTCTGTTGCCGCTGCTGTCAGCGTTGCTGCTGTTGTTGCTGTTGCCGCTGTTGCCGCTATTGCTGCTATTGTTGTTGTTGTTATTATTGTTGTTGTTGTTACGTTTGTTGTTAGAAAGAAAGCAGCTATTGCTACCGCTTGTCGTCGAAAGAAATTGTTATTATTGTTGGTTTACGTTTGTTGTTGTTGTCATTGTTGTTGCTACGCCATGTCATTGTTGTAGTCTAAGTTGTTGCAGAGCTATTGTTATAAAGAGAGCTTGCTGTTGTCATTGTTGGTTATTACGTTGTTAGTTGTTGTTGTTGTCATTATATATTATTATGTGTCATTGTTGTCATTGTTGTTGTTGTTGTTGTCATTATTACATGTTGTTGTTGCTCAGTTGTTGGTTACAGTCATAATATTGTTGTTATTGTTGTTGTTGTTGCCGCTGTTGTTGTCTTCGGTTGTTGTTGTCATTATTAAACACACTACGAGTATGTTGCTTGCGTTACAATGTCATTAGTTTAGCTACGTCAGTTGTTGTTGCTGCTGTTGCTGTTGTCATTGGTTGTTGTTCATTGTTGTTATTGTTGTCATTGTTGTTAGTTCAGTTGTTGCCGCTGTTGTTGCCGTTGTTGTTGTCATTATGTTGCTTGTTGTTGTCATTGCTGTTGTTGTTAGTTGCTATTGCCGCTTGCTGTTGTTGTTGCTGTTGCTGTTGCCGCTGTTGCCGCTTTGCCGCCGTTGTTGTTGTTGGCTCAGCTATTAAATGGTTGCCGCTGTTGTTGTCGTTATTGTTGTTGTTGTTACATATTGCTTGTCGCTTCGTTCATCAGTTGGTTGTTGTTGTTCGCTTGTTGCTTGTTGCCGTTGTTGTTGTTGTTGCTGTTGCCAGGTTGTTGCTTGTCATTGCTGCTGCTGTTACTGCTTTGTTGTTGTCACATTGTTGCTGTTGTTGTCATTGTCAGTTGGTTAGCCGCCTTCGCTGTTGTTGTTGTTGCCGTTGTTATGCCGCCGCTGTTGTCATTGTTGTTGCTGTCATATTGTTGTTGTTGTTGTTGCCGTTGTCATTGTTGTTGTTGCCGGGTTGTTGTCATTGTTGCTTGTTAGCCGCTATTCGTTGCTGCTGTTGCCGCTGTTGCTGTTGCTGCTGCTGTTGCCGCTGTTGCCGTTGTTCGGCTGTCACCGCTGTTGCCAGTTGCTGGCCGTTGTTGTCTGCTGGCTGCCGCCGCCTGCTGTTGTTGCCGCTGTTGCCAGTTCGCTGTTTCGCTGCTGTTGCCGCTGTTGCTTGCTGTTGTTGTTGTCATTGCTGCCGCTGTTGCTAAAGTCTGCTGTTGCTATTGTTGGTTGTTGTTGTTGCCGCTGCTGCTCGCTGTTGTCAAGAAAGAAAGAAAGAAAGAGAAAGAGCATGTCATTGTTGTTGTTGCTGGTGCTATTGTTGGAGCCAATATTAATATTGTTATTATTAAAGAGCATACTACATATATTAAAAGAAAGAGTTGTTGTTTCGTTTGTTGTTGTTGTTAATGCTATTGTTGTCGTTGTTGTTAGTTATTGTTGTTGTTGCTGGTTATTGTTCGTTGGTTATTACATTATTATTGTCATTATATTGTCATTATATGTCGTTGAGTTATTGTTAATCGTCATATTATTATTATTACATATCATTATTACATTATTATTATTATTATTGTCATTATTATTGTTATTATATATATATATATATACTGTCATATATATATATATATTATTATTGGTTGTTGGTTATTATTATTGTTGTCAGTTAGTTGTTATTATTGTTGTTGTTCTGTTGTCTGTTGGCCGTCATTATTATTATATATTGTTGTCATATATTGTCATTGTTGTTGTTGTTGTCATTATTGTTGTCATTGTTGTCATATATATATATTATTGTTGTTGTCATTGTTGTTAGTTACATATTGTTGTTGTTTGGTTGTTGTTATTGTTGTTGTTACATATTGTCATTCGGGTTGCTTGTTGGCTCGTTGTTGTTGTTGTTGTCATTATTACCGGGGTTTCTTGTTGTTGTCATTACATATTGTTGTTGTTGTTGGTGTATATATATATATATATATACAGTCTGTTGTCATTACTGTCATTGTCATTGTTGTTTGGTTGCTGGTTAGTTGGTTGCCGTATTGTTGTCAGTCATGCTATTGCCAGTTCGGTTGTTGTCATTATTGTTGTCACGTTGTTGTTGTCGTTGTTGCTCAGTTTGTTAACAGTTGTTGTTGTATGCTGTCATTGTTGCTGTTATCATTATCATTGTTGTTGTTGTTGTTGTTGCTGTTGTTGTTGTTGTTGTTGCTGTTATTGCCTGCTTGTTGTTGCTTCGCTGCTGTTGTTGTTGTTGTCTACGTTAATATGTTGAATTGTTGTTGTTAAGTTGTTTGTTGTCACCGCTTGTTGTTCGTTGTTACCGCTTCGCTGTTAGTTGTTGTCATTGTTGTTGTTGTCTTCGTCATTAAATTGTTGTTGTTGTCGCTGTTGTTGCTGTTGTTGCGTCTGTTGTTGTTGTTTGTTTATGCCGTTGCTGTTGTAACAGCTGCTGTTGTTGCCGTTGTTGTTGCCTGCTGTTGTTGTTGTTGTTGTTGTTGCCGCTGTTGTTGTTGTTGTTGTTGTTATTACAGCTGTTGTTGTTGTTGCCGCTGTTGCTGTTGTTGTTGTGTTG
>JAVJIX010000325.1:0-20000 GCA_036785185.1 Paratrypauchen microcephalus
AGACCTGCTTTAGACCTGGCTTAGACCTTGTTTGGTGCTGGTTTAGTCCTGGTTTAGACCTGGTTTAGACTTGGTTTAGACCTGGATTGGTCCTGGTTTAGACCTGGTTTAGATCTGGTTTAGAAATGGTTTAATCCTGGTTTAGACCTGGTTTAGACCTGATTTAGACCTGGTTTAGTCCTCGTTTAGACCTGGTTTAGTCCTGGTTTAGACATGGTTTAGACCTGGTTTAGACCTGCTTTAGTCCTGGCTTAGACCTGGTTTAGTCCTGGTTTAGTCCTGGCTTGGTCCTGGTTTAGTCCTGGTTTAGACCTGGTTTAGTCCTGGTTTAGTCTTGGTTTAGTCCTGGTTTAGTCTTGGTTTAGTCCAGGTTTAGACCTGGTTTAGTCCTGGTTTAGACCTGGTTTAGTCCTGGTTTAGACCTGGTTTAGACCTGGTTTAGTCCTGGTTTAGACCTGGTTTAGTCCTGGTTTAGTCCTGGTTTAGACCTGGTTTAGTCCTGGTTTAGACCTGGTTTAGTCCTGGTTTAGTCTTGGTTTAGTCCAGGTTTAGACCTGGTTTAGTCCTGGTTTAGACCTGGTTTAGTCCTGGTTTAGACCTGGTTTAGACCTGGTTTAGTCCTGGTTTAGACCTGGTTTAGTCCTGGTTCAGTCCTGGTTTAGTCCTGGGCTTGAATCCTGGTTTAGTCCTGGTTTAGACCTGGTTTAGTCCTGGTTTTAGACCTGGTTTAGACCTGGTTTTAGTCCTGGTTTAGACCTGGTTTAGTCCTGGTTTAGTCCTGGTTTAGTCCTGGCTTAGTCCTGGTTTAGTCCTGGTTTAGTCCTGGTTTAGACCTGGTTTAGTCCTGGTTTTTAGTCCTGGTTTAGACCTGTTTTAGACCTGGTTTAGTCCTGGTTTAGACCTGGTTTAGTCCTGGTTTAGTCCTGGCTTAGTCCTGGTTTAGACCTGGTTTAGTCCTGGTTTAGACCTGGTTTAGACCTGGTTTAGTCCTGGTTTAGACCTGGTTTAGACCTGGTTTAGACCTGGTTTAGTCCTGGTTTAGACCTGGTTTAGACCTGGTTTAGTCCTGGTTTAGACCTGGTTTAGTCCTGGTTTAGTCCTGGTTTAGTCCTGGTTTAGACCTGGTTTAGTCCTGGTTTAGTCCTGGTTTAGTCCTGGTTTAGACCTGGTTTAGACCTGGTTTAGTCCTGGCCTAGTCCTGGCCTAGTCCTGGTTTAGTCCTGGTTTAGACCTGGTTTAGTCCTGGTTTAGACCTGGTTTAGTCTTGGTTTCTAGTCCTGGTTTAGTCCTGGTTTAGACCTGGTTTAGTCCTGGTTTAGACCTGGCTTAGTCCTGGTTTAGACCTGGTTTAGACCTGGTTTTAGTCCTGGTTTAGACCTGTTTAAGTCCTGGGCTAAGTCCTGGTTTAGTCCTGGCCTAGTCCTGGTTTGGTCCTGGTTTAGACCTGGTTTAGTCCTGGTTTAGTCTTGGTTTAGTCCTGGTTTAGTCCTGGTTTAGACCTGGTTTAGACCTGGTTTAGTCCTGGTTTAGTCCTGGTTTAGACCTGGTTTAGACCTGGTTTAGTCCTGGTTTAGTCCTGGTTTAGACCTGGTTTAGTCCTGGTTTAGACCTGGTTTAGTCCTGGTTTAGTCCTGGCTTAGTCCTGGCCTAGTCCTGGTTTAGACCTGGTTTAGACCTGGTTTAGTCCTGGTTTAGACCTGGTTTAGACCTGGTTTAGTCCTGGTTTAGACCTGGTTTAGTCCTGGCTTAGTCCTGGCCTAGTCCTGGTTTAGACCTGGTTTAGACCTGGTTTAGACCTGGTTTAGTCCTGGTTCAGTCCTGGTTCAGTTCTGGTTTAATCCTGGTTTAGTCCTGGTTTAGACCTGGTTTAGTCCTGGTTTAGTCCTGGTTTAGTCTTTGTTTAGACCTGGTTTAGACCTGGTTTAGACCTGGTTTAGACCTGGTTTAGTCCTGGTTTAGTCCTGGTTAAGTCCTGGTTCAGACCTGGGTTAGTCCTGGTTTAGTCCTGGTTTAGTCCTGGTTTAGTCCTGGTTTAGTCCCATGTTTAGACCTGGTTTAGTGCCTGGTTAAGTCCTGAGTTCAGACCTGGTTCAGTCCTGGTTGTTTACCTGGTTGCCCGTGGCGACGCCCCCTCTTTCCCGCCGCACACGGCGTCAGGCTGAGCACAGGAAGCTCCTCCCCCTCCACGCGGCGAGACTCCAGACAGTTGAGCCTCTGCCGGATCGGCCCGGACGGAGACACGGAGTCATCGGGAATTCTGACGAGACACACAAACACTGTGGAACTTTCTGGGTCTGTCTCCTGCTCGTTTCCATGGATACATCACTGCTCTGTCTGGAATGTTCCACAGTGTGACTTTAAACATTTATTCAGTCACAGGAGACGCCTCTCCACAGATCTGACCTGGAACCTCCTAGTATGTGCAGTAGTATTTGTAGTAGCAGCAGTATTCGCAGTAGTAGTAGTAGCAGTAATAGTAGCAGTAGTAGTAGTAGTATTTGCTGTAGTCTTTTTAGATGAAACTACAATTCCCATCAAGTGCTCTGCTGCTCATTTCCTCAGAGTCCGGTATCATCAGAAAATTACTCCTCGTCTAATTCCTGATGACTTCAAAGTTTCCTGGAGATAAAGTTCCAAAGTTCTGTCCGGAATCCCGGTCTGAACCTGGACCTTGCCGGATTCCGTCCACTATCGGCCTTTTTGACGGGTTCAGAGGTCGCCGAGGCTCCCCGGAGAAATAAACCGCTAATGTATGCGGCGATGATTAGCGTTAGCCTCCATAGCTGATAAATGAGTGCGAGCTAGCGGCTAATTAGCATTTTACAGATAAAGTGAACGCTGACAGGGACGCTTCACCTGCCGCTTCACCTGTCCATGTCCGGCGGGATACTTTACCCCAGAGGAAAATGAAACGCTTAAACCAAATAGAAATCATGAAAATAGGGCAGTGTTTCACCTAAAAATCACTTTAAAATCACCTAAAAATCAACAAAAAACACCTAAAAACCACCTAAAAATAAACTAAAAATCACTTTAAAAATCACCCAAAATCACCTAAAAATCACCTAAAAATCAACAAAAAATCACCTAAAAATCAACCAAAAAAATCACCTAAAAAATCAACAAAAAATCACCTAAAAATCAACCAAAAAAATCACCAAAAAATCACCAAAAAATCACCTAAAAATCACCAAAAATCACCTAAAAATCACCTAAAAATCAACAAAAAATCACCTAAAAATCACCTAAAAATCACCAAAAAAATCACCAAAAAATCAACACAAAATCACCTAAAAATCACCTAAAAATCACCAAAAATCACCTAAAAATCACCTAAAAAAATCAACAAAAAATCACCTAAAAATCACCTAAAAATCAACAAAAATCACCTAAAAATCACCTAAAAATCACCAAAAAATCACCTAAAAATCACCTAAAAATCAATCAAAATCACCTAGTCACTTTGGAAATAATGGAGTGTCATTTGCAAATAGAAAAAATGTAAGTTGCATTTACAGAACGTCGGGATCAAACACTCTGGTCCATTTGCAGATGGTTTCTTCTTCTTCCTGTGCAGAGACGTTCACACTGAATTAGTTGAAATGGTATTGGATCCTATAATCTATAATCTCTCATAACAAACCTATAGAATTACCCCTGTTACAGTTCCTCATTAATCCAGAACTTTTTCACCAGTGAAGGACCTGCGGAGGAGATCTTAGTACCTGATGTTTGTGATCAATAATCAAAAAAATGTAGATTAAAAATTAAAAATGTGAGACTAAATTCACTCGACAGATTATTGACGCAGTCGCTGAAGGCATTTAAAGGAAGTCGAGAAGAACAAACTGGAAAGTTCTTTTGGAAGAAAGTGAAGTAAATGCGGCGAACGACTGCCTCTAACGACTCGAAACCAAACGGAGGGAAAAAGGTCAATAGTCCGCGGAGAACGAAAGGTCGAGTAAAAAAAAAAAAAGAATTGATTATATAGAAACATTTCAAAGGAAAGAACGAGCGTATCAGAAAACAAATATAAAACTCACAGAAACGACTTCACCAAAAACAATACTCCAGCACAGATCATTCAAGACGATCAGGAGATCATTCAAGACGATCAGGAGATCATTCAAGACGATCAGGAGATCATTCAAGACGATCAGGAGATCATTCAAGACGATCAGGAGATCATTCAAGACGATCAGGAGATCATTCAAGACGATCAGGAGATACAGGAGATCATTCAAGACGATCAGGAGATCATTCAAGACGATCAGGAGATCATTCAAGACGATCAGGAGATCATTCAAGACGATCAGGAGATCATTCAAGACGATCAGGAGACACAGTAGATCATTCAAGACGATCAGGAGATACAGGAGATCATTCAAGACGATCAGGAGACACAGGAGATCATTCAAGACGATCAGGAGACACAGGAGATCATTCAAGATGATCAGGAAAGCCACAAGATCAATTTATCAACAGTAGCAGTAGTAGTAGCAGTATTTGCAGTAGTAGTAGTAGTAGTAGTAGTAGTAGTATTTGCAGTAGTAGTAGTAGTAGTAGTAGTAGTAGTAGCAGTAGTAGTAGTAGTAGTAGCAGTAGTAGTAGTAGTAGCAGTAGTAGCAGTAGTAGTAGTAGTAGCAGTAGCAGTAGTAGTAGTAGTAGTAGTAGCAGTAGTAGTAGTAGTAGTAGTAGTAGTAGCAGTAGTAGCAGTAGTAGTAGTAGTAGTAGTAGTAGTAGTAGTAGTAGTAGTAGCAGCAGTAGTAGTAGTAGTAGCAGTAGTAGCAGTAGTAGTAGTAGCAGTAGTAGCAGTAGTAGCAGTAGTAGCAGTAGTAGTAGTAGTAGCAGTAGCAGTAGTAGTGTTGTTGCCGGGCTGTCATTGTTACCGCTGTTGTTGTCGTTGCCGCTGTTGTTGTCACATCCAAGGCTAGTTGTTGTTGTTGTTGCTGTTGTCAGTTGGTTGTTGTTGTTTGTTGTTGGTTATTGCTCGTTGTTGGTCATTGGTTATTGCTGTTGTTGAGCATATTATATTATTGTTGTTGTTGTTGTCATTGTTGTTATTATTATTATTGTTGTTATTGTTGTTGTCATTGAAAATTGTTGTTGTTGTTGTCGTTTGTTGTTGCTGTTGTCATTGTTGTCATTGTTAAAAAAAGAGTTGTTGTCAAGATCCGCTACATTGTTGGTTGTTGTTGTCGCCAGGTCATTATTGTTTGTTCGTTGTTGTTGTTGTCATGTTGTTGTTGTTGGTTTATACGTTGTTGTTGTTGTTGTTGAGCAGTTGTCATTGTTGTTACTATTAGTTGTCATTATTGCTCAGTTGTTGCTGTTGGTTACAATAGCTGGTTGTTGGTTGTTGTTGTTGTTGTTGTTGTCAGTTGTTGTTGTTCAAGACCTGCTGCTGGTTGTTGTTGTTGTTGTTGCTCATTGTTGTTGTTGTTGTCATTGGTTGCTGTATATGGTTGCTGTTGTTACAGTTGTCATTGTTGGTTGGTTGTCCCATTAGTTGGTTGTTGTTGCTATTATTATTATTATTATTGCTGCCTGTTGTTGTTGCTGTTGTTGTCGGCTTGTTGCTCGTTGTTGTTGTTGTTGTTGTTGGCTGTTGTTGTCATTGCTGTTGTTGTCTTTATTGTTGTTGTCATTATTGTCATTGTTGTTGCTGTTTCTATTGTTGCTCGTTGTTGCTTGTTGTTGTTGTTGCTGTTGTTGTCATTGCTGTCATTGCCGCTATTGCTGTTGTTGCTGTTGTTGTTGTCGTTGTTGCTGTTGTTGTTTGCTGTTGTTGTTGCTGTCATTGTTGTTGTTTACATCCGCTTTGTTAGTATGTTGTTGTTGTTGTTGCTCGCTGTTGTTGTTGTTGTCGTTGTTGTTGTTGTCGCTGTTGCTGTTGTTGTTGCTGATCCGCTAGTTGTTGTTGTTGTTGTTGTTGTTGTTGTCATTGCTGTTGCTGTTGTCATTGTTGCTGCTGTTGTTGTTGTTAAGAGAAGCCAAGAAAGAAAGAAAGAGCTGTCATTGTTGTTGTTGTCATTGGTTGTTACAGTTGTTGCCGTTTGTTGGTACAAGAAAGAGCATGTTGTTGTCATTATTATTGTTGTTGTTGTTCGTTGTTGTTGTTGTTGTTAAAAAGAAAGAGTGAGTTGTCAAATGGGCTATTAAATGGGTTGTCGTTGTTATTACAGAGCAGCTATTGCTGTTGTCATTGCTGTTACTGCTGTCATTGCTATTGGTTATATTGCTGTTATTGTTGTCATTGTCATTGTTGTTTGCCAAGATCCAAGGTTGGTTATTAAGAAAGAGCATATATACCAAGTTATTGTTGTTGTTGTCATTATTAATAATTGCCGCTTGTTGTTATACTGGCTGTTGCTGCTTCAAGATCCAAGGTTGTTGCTGCTGGTTATTATTGTTGTTGTTGTTGGTTACATATTGTTATTGTCATTACAGGTTGTTATATGTCGCTATACGTATATCATTACATTGTTATTGTTGTTGTTATTAGTATTGTTATTAGTATATACGATCCATGTTGTTATTGTTGCTGTTGGTTGTTGGTTGCTGTTGTCATTGCTGTTGTTGTTGATCCAGCTGTTGCTGTTGTTGTTGTTGTTGTTGTCAGCTGTTGTTGTCATTATTGCTCATTGTTGTTGCTGCATTGCTTGGTTGCTGGTTTGTTGTTGTTGAGCAATCCGTTGTTATTGTTGTTGTTGTTGTTATTGTTGTTGTTGTTGTTGTTTGCTGTTGTTGTTGTTGCTGTTACAGAGCAGCTGTTGTTGTTGTTCGTTGTTGTTGCTGTTGCTGTCTCCAGTTGCTGTTGTCACATCCGCTGTTGCTGTTGTTGTTGTTGTTGCTGCTGGTTGCCAGTTGTTGTTGATCCTGTTGCCGTGCAGTTGTTGTTGTTGTTGCCGCTGTTGCTCGCTGTTGTTGAGCATCCGCTGTTGTTGTTGTTGCTGCTGTTGTTGTTAATGCTACAAGGTTGCCGTCGTTGCTGTTGCCGCTTGTTGCCGCTGTTGCCAGCTGCTGTTGCTAATCCGCGCTGTTGCTGTTAGGTTGTTGCCAAGCCGCTTGTCGGGTTGCTGTTGTTCGTTGTTTGCCGTTGTTGCTGCTGCATTGCCAGTTGTTGCTTCGTTGTTGCTGTTGCTCAGTTGTTGTTGTTGTTGCTGCTGTTCGCTGTCAGTTATCCAAGATGCTGTTATTGCTGTTGTTGTCGGTTGTTGTCTGTCGCTTGTTGTTGTTAATCCAAGCGCGTTAGTTGTTGTTGTTGTTGTTGTTGTTGTTGCTTTCGTTGTTGCCGGGCTCAGTTATTGTTGTTGACCAAGGCTGTTGTTGTTGTTGTTGCTGTTGAAAGACCCGCTGGTTGTTATTGCTGTTGTTGTTGTTCCAGCGTTGTTGTTGTTGTTATTGCTGCTCATATTCAGTTGTTGTTGTTATTGTTACTTGAAAGAGCAGAAAGATCCAAGAAAGAGAGCATTGTTATTGTTGTTGTTGTTGTTATTAAAGATCCTGTTGCTTGTTAAGTTGTTGTTGTTGAAAGAGAAAGATCGCAAGAGCATATTGTTATTATTGTTGTTGTTGTTGTTGTTGTTGTTGTTGTTGTTGTTATAGAAAGATCCAAGGCTAGTTGCTTGTTGTTATTGTTTGTTGTTGTTTGTTGGTTATTAGTTACAGCTATTGTTGTTGGTGTTGTTGTTTGTTGTTGTTGTTGTTGTTAGATCCCAATGCTGTTGTTGTTATTATATTGTTACTGTTGTTATTGTTGTTATTATTAGTTGCTGCTGTTGTTGTTGTTGTTGTTGTTGTTGTTGTTGTTGTTAATCTCGCTGTTGTTAGTTGACCGTTATTGTTGTTGCTGTTGTTGTTTGTGCCATTCAGCGCTGTTGTTGTTGTTGTTGTTGTTAATCTCGCTGTTGTTGTTGTTGTTGTTGTTGATCCAAGCGTTGTTGTTGCTGTTGTTGTTGTTGTTTGTTGTTGTTGTTCCGCTGTTGTTGTTGTTGTTGTTAGTTGTTAACTTGCTAGCTGTTGCCGTTGTTGTTGTTGTTGTTACATTGTTGTTGTTGTTGTTGTTATCCGCTGCTGTTGTTGTCATTGTTGTTGTTGTTGTTGTTGTTGTTGTTGTTGTTGTTGTTAACTATATTGCTGCTAGTTGGTTGTTGTTGGTTAGTTGTTGTTGTTTTGTTAATCTTACTGCTGTTGTTGTTGTTGTTGTTGCTGTTGTTGTTGTTGTTATATCCAAGGCTGCTGTTGTTGTTGTTTGAAGAGCACCCCGCATCTGGTTGCTGTTGTTGTTGTTGTTGTTTATTGTTATTATTGTTGTTGTTGTTGTTGTTAATCCGCTGTTGTTGTTGTTGTTTGCTGTTGTTGTTGTTGTTACTGGCGTCAGTTGTTGCATGTTCGCTGTTGTTGTTGTTGTTTGTTGTTTGTTGTTGTTGTTGTTGAAAGATCTGCTAAGAAAGAAAGAAAGAAAGAAAGAGCAGCAGCAGCAGCAGCAGCAGCAATTGTTGTTGTTGTTGCTGCTGTTGTTGCCCGCTGTTTGTTGTTGTTAAGAGCAGCTGACCCAGCACAGCATATTTGTTATCCATGCTGTTGTTGTTGTTAGTTGTTGTTGGTGCTTAACCCATGCAGCATTGTTGTTGTTGTTGTTGAGCAGGCTGTTGTTGTTGCTGTTGCGCTCTGTTGTTTGTTTGCCGTTTTGTTGTTGTTGTTGTTGTTGTCGCTGTTGTTGTTGAAAGAGAAGGTTGCCGTTGTTGTTGTTGTTACAGCAGCAGACCCAAGGCTAGTTGTTGTTGTTGTTGTTTGTTGTTGCTGTTGTTGTTGTCGCCAAGCAGCAAGAGAAAGATCCATGGGTTGTTGTTGTTGTTGTTGTTGTTGCTGTTGTTGTTGTCCATAATGTTGTTGTTCGTTGTTGTTTGTTGCTCGTCATTGTTGTTGCTTGATCCATAGCAGCAGCAGTTATTGCTGCTGTTGTTGCTGTTGTTGTTGTTGGTTGTTGGCTGGTCATTGTTGTTGTTGTTGTTGTTGTTGTTGCTTGCCGCTGTTGTTGTTTGCTAAGACCCTGCTATCAGCGCTTTGTTGTTGCTGTTGTTGTTGTCGTTGTTGTTGTTGTCGTCGTTGCTGTTGCTGTTACATCCAAGTTGTTGCTGTTGTTGTTGTTGTTGGGGTTGCCAAGTTGCTGCTGTTGTTGCTGTTGCTGCTGCTCGTTGTTGTTGGTTACCGCTGTTGTTGTTGAATCCAAGGCTGTTGCTGTTGTTGCTGTTGTTGCCGCTGCTGTTGTTGTTGTTGTTGTTGCTCGCCAGTTGCTGTTGTTGCTGTTGCCAGGGTTGTTTGCTGTCGGGCCGCTGCTGGGTTGTTGGTGCCATCCGCTGCTGTTGTTGCTCAGTTGTTGTTGTTGCTCGTTGTTGCTGTTGCTGTACATCCGCTGCTGCTGTTGTTGTTGCTGCTGCTGCTTGCCGCTGTTGTTGTTGCCGTTTGCTGTTACCGCTGTTGCTGTTGCATCGTTATTACATCCGCTGTTGTTACCGCCGTTGTTGTTGTTGACCAAAGGCTGTTGTTGTTGTTGTTGCTGTTGTCATTGCTTGTTGTTTGTTGTTGGTGTTGTTGAGCTGTTGGTTGGCCGCTCGTCACGGTTGAAACTACGCCGTTGTTTGCCGGGTTGTTGTTGTTGCTCAGTTGTCGCTGTTGTTGCCATCCGCTGTTGTTGCTGTTGTTGTTGTTGTTGCCGCTGTTGTTGTTGTCATTGTTGTTGCTGTTGTTGCTGTTGTTGAGCATCCGCTGTTGCTGTCGGCTTGTTGTTGTTATCCGCTGCTGTTGTTGTTGTTGAAAGACCCAAGGCTGGTTGGTTGGTTGGTTGGTTAAAGAGTTGTTGGTTGCCATTGGTTGTTGTTGTCATTGTTGTCATTGTTGTTGGTTGTTGATCTCATACAGGCTGCTGTTTGTTGCTGTTTCGAGTTGTTGTTGTTGGTGTTGTTGTTGATCTCGTCATTATTGTTGCTGTTTGTTGTTGGTTGTTAACTTACAGTTGTTGTTGTTGTTGTTGTTGTTGTTGTCATTGTTGCTGGTTGGTTGCTGTTGCTCGTTGTTGTTGTTGTTGTTGTCATTGTTGTTGTTGTTGTTAACTTGCTGTTGTTGTTGCTGTTGTTGTTGTTGGTTGTTGTTGTTATTGTTGTTGTTGCTTGTCATTCCGTTGTCATATTGTTGTTGTTGCTGCTGCTGCATTAGCTGTTGTTATTGTTGTTGTTGCCGTTTGCTGCTGTTGTTGTTGCAGTTGTTGTTGTTTGTTGGTAAGATCCGCCTATTGTTGTTATTGTTGTTGTTGTTGTTGGGTTGTTGTTGCTTGTTTGTTGTCATTGTTGTTGTTGTTGTTGTTGGTTGCCTGTTACTGCCTGGCTGCTGCTTCGACCCGTTGTTGTTGCTCGCTGTTGTTGCTGTCATTGCTGACCCGTTGTTGTTGTTAATCCAAGGTTGTTGTTGTTGTTGTTGTTGTTGCTGGCTGTTGTTGTTGTCAGTTGTTGTCAAGGTTGTTGTTGCTTGCTGTTGTTGTTGCTGGTTGAGCATCCGCTGTTGTTGCTTGTCGGCGAGTGATGTCATTGCTGTTGTTGTCATTCCGCGGGTTGTTGCTTGTCATTAATCCGCTGGCTGGCTGCTGGTTAGTTACCGCTGTTGCCGCTGCTGTTGCCTCGGTTGTTGTTGATGCCTGCTGCCGCTGTTGTTGCAAGATAGGAAAGTTGCCGTTGTTGCCGTTGTTGTTACAGCATTAAGAAAGAAAGGTTACATCGGGTTGTTGTTGTTGTTGTTGTTATTGTTGTTGCTGCTGTTATTACAGCAGCAGCAGTTCAGCAGCAGCACGTTGTTGTCGTTGCCATCCGCTTCGTTGTTGCTTGCTGTTGCTGCCGCTTCGTTGCCAGGCTTTTCGCTGTTGCGCTAATGCCGTTGCCGCTGCTGTTGTTGTTGTTGCCGTTGTTGTCACGATACTACAGCTTGCTGTTGCTGTTACGTTTACGCTGCTGCTGCTGCTGTCGTTGTTGTTGTTGCTGTTGTTGCCGCTGCTTGTTGTTGCCGTTAACAGTTGTTTCGCAATGCTTCCGGGGTTGCTTGTTGTTGCTGTTGTTGTTGCTTCGCTGTTGCTGTTGTTGTTGTCATTGTTGCTGCTGTCAAGACCCGCTGCTGTTGTTGTTGTTGTTGTTGTTGTTATTGTTGCTGCTGCTGTTGCCGGGTTGCCGCTATTGCTGTCAGCTGATCCGCTGTTGCTGTTGTTGTTGTTGCTGCTGTTGTCAGTTGCTGTTGCTGCTGTCATTGCTGTTGCTGTCATTGCCGCTGTTGCCATATTGTCACATCCGCTGTTGTTGTTGCCGTTGCTGTTGTTGTCATTGTTGCTGTTGTCGCTGTCATTGCTGCTGCTGCTACATCAGCGTTGCTGTTGCTGTTGCTGTTGTTTGTCAGTTGCTGTTGTTGTTACCGCTGTTGTTGTTGTTGCCGCTGTTGCTGCTGCTGCTGCTGTCACGCTGTTGCTGTCATTAATCCGCTGTTGTTGTTGTTGTTGCTGTTGTCATTGTTGCTGCTGTTGTTAAGCTGCTGTTGTCGCTGTTGCTTGCTTGATCCAAGCTGTTGTTGTTGTTGTTGCTGTTGCTGTTGCTGCTCAAGTTGTTGTTACTAATCCCATGCTGTTGTATGTTGCTGTTGTTGCTGTCATTGTTGCCGTTGCTGGCCGCTGTTGCCGTCAAGCTGTTGCTGCGCATGTTGCTGCTGCTGTTGTTGTACTACATCCGCTGTTGTTGCTGTTGCTGCTGCTGCTGCTGCTTGCCGCTGTCGCCGTTGCTGCTGCTGCTGCTGTTAATCCAAGCGTTGCTCGTCGCTGCTGCTGCTGTTGCCGTCATTGTCGGGCTGTTGCTTGTTGCTTGCTGCTCGCTGTCGTCAGCGTTGTTGCTGTTGTTGTTGTTGGTTAAGCTGTTGTCAGTTGCTGTTGTTTGCCGTTAACTTACAAGGTTGTTGTTGTTATTGTTGTTGCTGTCAGTTGCTGTTGCTGCTGTTGTTGTTGCTGTTGTTGTTGTTGTTGTCAGTTGTTGTTGTTGACCTGCTGTTGCTGCTGGTTGTCAAGAGCAGAAAGTTACCCGCCTGTTGTTGTTGCTGTTTGCTGTTGTTTGCTGTCAGTTGTCAGTTGTTGCCGCTGTTACAGCTGTTAAAGACCCGCTGGTTGCTGTTGCCATTAGATCCAAGGCTGTTGTTGCTGTTGTTGCTTGTTGTTGCCGCCAGTTGCTTGTTGTTGTTATGCTGCTTGTTATTGTTGTTTGTTATTGGTTAAGAAAGAAAGAAAGATCCATACAGAAGAGCCATTAAAGAGAAAGATCCGCTACAAGGTTGTTGTTGTTGTTGTTGTTGTTAATCCAAGGTTGTTGCTGGTTACATGTTGCTGTTGCTGACCCGCTGTTGTCAAGGTTGTTGTTGCCGTTTGTTGGTCACGGTTGCTGTTGCTGTTTGTTGCCGCTGTTGATCCGTTAACGCGTTGTTGCTGTTGTTGTTGTTGTTGTCAGTTGTTGTTGTTGTTGTTAATCCGGGCTGCTGCCAGTTGTTGTTGTTGTTGGTTAGTTGTTGCCTTTGCTGTTGTTGCTGTTGTTGTCACGGTTGTTGTTGTTAACCCGTTGTTGTTGTTGTTGTTACATCCAAGGTTGTTGTTGTTGTTGTTGTTGGTTGTCAGTACTGCTGTTGCTTCGTTGCCGCTGTTGTTGCTGTCGTCATTGTTGCTGTTGTTAATCCCGCTTCGTTGCTGTTGTTGCCTGCTGTTGTTGTTGCTGTTTGCTGTCACAGTTGTATTGTTGTTGATCCGCTGTTGCTGTTGTTGTTGTTGTTGTTGTTTGTTGTTGCTGTTGTTGTTGTTGTTGTCATATTGCTGTTGTTGCTGCATTTCGCCAGTGTTGGTTGCTGTTGTTGTTGTTGCTGCTTGCTGTTGTTGCTTGCCGCTGTCTGTTGTTGCTGCTGTTGTTGTTGTTGTTGTTGCCGTCATTGCTTGCTGTTAATCCGCTACATTCAGCAGCAGTTGTTGTTGGCAGCAGCAGCAGCAGCAGCAGCTGCTTGCCAGCAGCAGCAGCAGCAGCAGCAGCAGCAGCAGCCAAGCGTTGCCAGCAGCAAGGCATCTGGGCAGCAGCAGCAGCAGCAGCAGCAGCAGCAGCAGCAGCAGCAGCAGCAGCAGCAGCAAGGCATCTGCAAGCCAGCAGCAGCAGCAGCAGCAGCAGTTGCCAGCAGCAGCAGCAGCAGCAGCAGCAGCAGCATCTGCCAGCAGCAGCAGCAGCCAAGCAGCAAGCAGCAGCAAGGCGCATCTGGGCAGCGGCAGCAGCAGCAGCAGCAGCAGCAGCCAGCAGCAGCAGCAGCAGCAGCAGCATGCAGCAGCCAGCACTTCGGGCAGCAGCAGCAGCAGCAGCAGCAGCAGCAGCAGCAGCAGCAGCAGCCAAGCAGCAGCAGCACCAGCAGCAGCGTTACAGCAGTTAAGCAGCAGCCAAGCAGCAAGTTGCCAGCAGCAGCAGCAGCAGCAGCCAAGCAGCAGCAGCACTTACAAGCAGCAGCAGCAGCAGCAGCAGCAGCAGTTGCTGCTGCTGCCGCTGTTGCCAAGCAGCAGCAGCACGGCAGCAGCAGCCGCTAAAGCAGCAAGGCCGCCGCTGCTGGCAGCAGCAGCAAGCGTTGCCGTTGCCGCCGCTGCTGCTGCTGTTGCTGCTGTTGCCGCGTTAAGCAGCAGCAAGGTTAATTCAAGCAGCAGCAGCAGCAGCAGCAGCAGCTAAGCTGTTGCAGCAGCAGCAGCAGCAGCAGCAGCAGCAGCAGCAGCAGCAGCAGCAGCAATTCCGCAGCAGCAGCAGCAGCAAGGTTGACAGCAGCAGCACCTGCTGCAGCAGCAGCAGCAGCAAGCGTTGCCAAGGTTGCTGCTGCCGCTGCTGCTGCGCACCACAAGCGTTGCTGTTGCCGCTAATCTCAAGGCAGCAGCAGCAGCAGCAGCAGCAGCAGCAGCAGCAGCAGCAGCAGCAGCAGCAGCAGCAGCAGCAGCAGCAGCAGCAGCAGCTGGCCAGCAGCAGCAGCATCATGCAGCAGCATCTGGGCAGCAGCAGCAGCAGCAGCAGCTGGCAGCAGCAGCAGCGGCAGTACAAGCAGCAGCAGCAGCAGCAGCAGCACTAGCAGCAGCAGCAGCAGCACGGCGCAGCAGCAGCCAAGCAGCAGCAGCAGCAGCAGCAGCAGCAGCAGCATCTGGGCAGCAGCAGCAGCAGCACTACAGCAGCAGCAGCAGCAGCAGCAGCAGCCAAGCAGCCGCCAGCAGCAGCAGCAGCGGCAACAGCAGCAGCAGCAGCAGTGTTACCAGCAGCAGCAGCAGCAGCAGCAGCAGCAGCATCTGGCAGCAGCAGCAGCAGCAGCAGCAGCAGCAGCAGCAGTTAGCCAAGCAGCAGCAGCATCACAGCAGCAGCAGCAGCAGCGTTGCTGCCAAGCAGCAGCAGCAGCATCTGGCAGCAGCAGCAGCAGCAGCAGCGCCAGCAGCCAAGCAGCAGCAGCAGCAGCAGCAACGTTGCCAAGCAGCAGCAGCATCTTAAGCAGCAGCAGCAGCAGCAGCAGCAAGCTGCCAGCAGCAGCAGCACTAGCCAAGCAGCAGCAGTTGTCAGCAGCAGCGTTGCAGCAGCCAGCAGCAAGACCCAAGCTGCAGTTGCACTTGGCAGCAGCAGCAATAGCAGCAGCAGCAGCTGCTGCAGCTGCTGCAGTTGTTGCAGCACTCCAAGCAGCAGCAGCAGCAGCAGCAGCAGCCAGCAGCAGCAGCAGCAGCAGCAGCAAGGCAGCAGCAGCAGCAGCGTTGCCAGCAGCAGCAGCCAGCAGCAGCAGCAGCAGCACGGCAGCAGCAGCAGCAGCAGCAGCAGCCAAGCAGCAGCAGCAGCGTTGCCAGCAGCAGCAGGTTTGTTGCTGCCAGCAGCAGCAGCAGCAGCTGTAGCAGCAGTACCTGGGCAGCAGCAGCAGCAGCAGCAGCAGCAGCAAGCTGGCAGCAGCAGCAGCAGCAGCAGCAGCCAGCAGCAGCACCCAAGCAGCAGCAGCAGCAGCAGCAGCAGCAGCAGCAGCATTTGCCAGCAGCAGCAGCAGCAGCAGCAGCAGCAGCAGCAGCCAAGTAGCAGCAGCGGCACCTGCAGCAGCAGCAGCAGCAGCAGCAGCATTTGCAGCAGCAGCAGCAGCAGCAGCATTTGCAGCAGCAGCAGCAGCAGCATTTGCAGCAGCAGCAGCAGCACGGCAGCAGCATTTGCAGCAGCAGCAGCAGCAGCAGCAGCAGCCAAGCAGCAGCAGCAGCAGCAGCAGCAGCACTTGGGCAGCAGCAGCAGTTAGCAGCAGCAGCAGCAGCAGCAGCAGCAGCCAGTAGTAGTAGCAGTAGTAGCAGTAGTAGTAGTATTTGCAGTAGTAGTAGTAGTAGTAGCAGTAGTAGTAGTAGTAGTAGTATTTGCAGTACTCACTTGAGTTGGGGGTACACGGTGTCTAAGTACCATTTAAAGGATTTACAGTTGAGTCTCTTCCTCAGCTCGACTCTGGAGCTCACACTGAAAACACAAGAAATATTTACTACAAATACAACCAAATATTTACTACAAATACAACCAAATATTTACTACAAATACAACCAAATATTTACTACAAATACAACCAAATATTTACTACAAATACAACCAAATATTTACTACAAATACAACCAAATATTTACTACAAATACAACCAAATACACTCAACAAAACTATAAACGCAACACTTTTGTTTTTGCTCCCATTTTTCATGAGATGGACTTAAAGATGTAAAATTCATTCCAGATACACAATATTACCATTTCTCTCAAACACTGTTCACAAATCTGTCTAAATGTGTGATAGTGAGCACTTCTGCTTTGCTGAGATAATCCATCCCACCTCACAGGTGCCACATCAAGATGCTGATCTGACATCATGATTAGTGCACAGGTGTGCCTTATACTGCCCACAATAAAAGGACACTCTGAAATGTGCAGTTTTTTTGCTTTATTGGGGGTCTGGGGACTCAGAACCAGTCAGTATCTGGTGTGACCACCATTTGCCTCATGCAGTGCAACACATCTTCTTCACATAGAGTTTATCAGATTGTCAGTTGTGGCCTGTGGAATGTTGGTCCACTCCTCTTCAATGGCTGTGCGAAGTTGCTGGATATTAGTGGGAGCTGGTACACGCTGTCGTATACGCCGCTCAAGCACATCCCAAACATGCTCAATGGGTGACATGTCCGGTGAGTATGCTGGCCATGCAAGAACTGGGACATTTTCAGCTTCCAAGAATTGTGTACAGATCCTTGCAACATGGGGCCGTGCATTATCCTGCTGAAACATGAGGTGATGTTCATGGATGTATGGCACAACAACATTGACATCAGCAAAGCGCTCACCCACACGACGCCACACACGCTGTCTGCCATCTGCCCTGAACAATGTAAACCGAGATTCATCCGTGAAGAGAACACCTCTCCAACGTGCCAGACGCCATCGAATGTGAGCCTTTGCCCACTCAAGTCTGTTACGGCGACGATCTGGAGTCAGGTTAAGACCCCGATGAGGACGACGAGCATGCAGTTGAGCTTCCCTGAGACGGTTTCTGACAGTTTGTGCAGAAATTGTTTGGTTATGCAAACCAATTGTTTCAGCAGCTGTCCGAGTGGCTGGTCTCAGACGATCTTTGGAGGTGAACCTGCTGGATGTGGAGGTCCTGGGCTGGTGTGGTTACACGTGGTCTGCGGTTGTGAGGCTGGTTGGATGTACTGCCATATTCTCTGAAACGCCTTTGGAGACGGCTTATGGTGGAGAAATGAACATTCAATGCACGAGCAACAGATCTGGTTGACATTCCTGCTGTCAGCATGCCAATTGCACGCTCCCTCAATGCTTGTGACATCTGTGGCATTTTGCTGTGAGACAAAACTGCACATTTCAGAGTGTCCTTTTATTGTGGGCAGTATAAGGCACACCTGTGCACTAATCATGATGTCAGATCAGCATCTTGATGTGGCACCTGTGAGGTGGGGTGGATTATCTCAGCAAAGCAGAAGTGCTCACTATCACACATTTAGACAGATTTGTGAACAGTGTTTGAGAGAAATGGTAATATTGTGTATCTGGAATGAATTTTAGATCTTTAAGTCCATCTCATGAAAAATGGGAGCAAAAACAAAAGTGCTGCGTTTATAGTTTTGTTGAGTGTATTTACTACAAATACAACCAAATATTTACTACAAATACAACCAAATATTCACAAATATTTACACAAAATGTTTGCTCCCCCTTCAGAGCGTCGCACTAATGAACCTTCTCATGAACATATACAGTAAATACTTGTATATAAATACGTGTATATAAATATTGTATATAAATACATGTATATAAATTAGGGGTGTCAACAATTAATCGACTAACGGTTAATTGTTGATTAAGACGTTGGTCGATCAAAATGGATTAATTGTAATTAACCGCTAACCGCTAACCGCGGACACGCGGACCCGAAACAAGGCAACCGCGCTGCGCCAAGCTCGACTCACAGCTGACCGCAGGCGCCAACGGCACTGCTCAGCAGCCCCGGGTGTACGCGCGAGGCAACATCGAACCCGGAATGCGTGCCGCTGTTGGTTTCGCCGCGGCTCGGGGCGCGAGCTGCGGCGAAACCAACAGCGGCACGTGGTGGTTTAATCCTGGTCTAGTCCAGGTCTAGACCCGGTCGAGTCCCGGTCCAGTCCAGGTCCAGTCCAGGTCCAGTCCAGGTCCAGTCCAGGTCCAGTCCAGGTCCAGACCTGGTCCAGTCCACGTTCAGTCCTGGTCTAGTCTCTTAGCCAATCAGGACAGAACACAATGTTACACTATAAAAAAATGTTACACTATAAAAAAAAGATTGGATAGAGCGAGGGATTACTGTATTTTGTTATTCAGCATCAATACATTTGTCTGCTTTTTACTAAGGAATAATTAATTGAGGAATATACAATATAATAATACTATGATATATTTATGACTCAGTGTTATGTTACTATAGCTTATATTCTTAAAGACCCTATTGAAACACTCAAATTCAGGTGAAAAATGCCGCTTATCAATTAATTGTTAATCGATCGATAAGGTCAATCAACTATCAGTTAATGAATTAACTGATAATTTGCATCCCTAATATAAATACTTGTGTATAAATACTTGTATATAAATACATGTATATAAATATTGTATATAAATACGTGTATATAAATACTTGTATATAAATACGTGTATATAAATATTGTATATAAATACTTGTATATAAATACATGTATATAAATATTGTATATAAATACGTGTATATAAATACTTGTATATAAATACTTGTATATAAATACGTGTATATAAATATTGTATATAAATACTTGTATATAAATATTGTATATAAATACTTGTGTATAAATACGTGTATATAAATATTGTATATAAATACTTGTATATAAATATTGTATATAAATACTTGTGTATAAATACTTGTGTATAAATATTGTATATAAATACTTGTGTATAAATACTTGTGTATAAATATTGTATATAAATACGTGTATATAAATACGTGTATATAAATACTTGTATATAAATACGTGTATATAAATATTGTATATAAATACTTGTATATAAATATTGTATATAAATACTTGTGTATAAATACGTGTATATAAATATTGTATATAAATACTTGTATATAAATATTGTATATAAATACTTGTGTATAAATACTTGTGTATAAATATTGTATATAAATACGTGTATATAAATACTTGTATATAAATACTTGTGTATAAATACTTGTATATAAATATTGTATATAAATACTTGTGTATAAATACTTGTGTATAAATATTGTATATAAATACGTGTATATAAATACTTGTATATAAATACTTGTGTATAAATACTTATATATAAATACTTATTTATGTATATAAATACGTGTATATAAATACTTGTATATAAATACTTGTGTATAAATACTTGTGTATAAATATAGTATATAAATACTTGTGTATAAATACTTGTATATAAATATTGTATATAAATACTTGTGTATAAATACTTGTGTATAAATATTGTATATAAATACGTGTATATAAATACTTGTATATAAATACTTGTGTATAAATACTTGTATATAAATATTGTATATAAATACGTGTATATAAATACTTGTATATAAATATTGTATATAAATACTTGTGTATAAATACTTATATATGAATACTTATTTATGTATATACCGTAAATACGTGTATATAAATAGGTGTGTATAAATACTTGTGTATAAATACTTGTGTATAAATATAGTATATAAATACTTGTATATAAATACTTGTATATAAATATTGTATATAAATACTTGTATATAAATACTTGTGTATAAATACTTGTATATAAATACTTGTATATAAATACTTGTATATAAATACTTGTGTATAAATACTTGTATATAAATACTTGTATATAAATACTTGTATATAAATACTTGTATATAAATACTTGTATATAAATATTGTATATAAATACTTGTATATAAATACTTGTGTATAAATACTTGTATATAAATACTTGTATATAAATATTGTATATAAATACTTGTATATAAATATTGTATATAAATACTTGTATATAAATACGTGTATATAAATACTTTATATAAATACTTTATATAAATACTTGTATATAAATACGTGTATATAAATACTTTATATAAATACGTGTATATAAATACGTGTATATAAATACTTGTGTATAAATACTTGTATATAGATACTTGTATATAAATACTTGTATATAAATACGTGTATATAAATATTGTATATAAATACTTGTATATAAATACTTGTATATAAATACGTGTATATAAATACTTGTATATAAATACTTGTATAAAAATACTTGTGTATAAATAATTGTATATAAATACGTGTATATAAATACTTGTATATAAATACGTGTATATAAATAC
>JAVJIX010000325.1:32500-75000 GCA_036785185.1 Paratrypauchen microcephalus
ATCGATCGGCCCGTCACCGCCCAGAACGCCGACTAATGAGACTTTAAAGACCCGGACTAGACCCGGACTTAACCAGGACTAAACCAGGTCTAAACCAGGTCTAAACCAGGTCTAAACCAGGTCTAAACCAGGACTAAACCAGGTCTAAACCAGGTCTAAACCAGGTCTAAACCAGGTCTAAACCAGGACTAAACCAGGACTAAACCAGGACTAAACCCGGACTAAACCCGGACTAAACCAGGACTAAACCAGGACTAAACCAGGTCTAAACCAGGTCTAAACCAGGACTAAACCAGGTCTAAACCAGGTCTAAACCAGGACTAAACCAGGTCTAAACCAGGACTAAACCAGGTCTAAACCAGGACTAAATCAGGACTAAATCAGGACCAAACCAGGACTAAACCAGGACTAAACCAGGACTAAACCAGGTCTAAACCAGGACTAAACCAGGACTAAACCAGGTCTAAACCAGGACTAAACCAGGACTAAACCAGGACTAAACCAGGTCTAAACCAGGTCTAAACCAGGACTAAACCAGGTCTAAACCAGGACTAAACCAGGACTAAACCAGGTCTAAACCAGGACTAAACCAGGACTAAACCAGAACTAAACCCGGACTGAACCAGGTCTAAACCAGGACTAAACCAGGACTAAACCAGGACTAAACCCAGACTGAACTAGGACCGAACCAGGTCTGGGGTCTTACCTCCTCTCAGGTCGGCGGAGGCGGCCACATAAGCGAACGTGTCCATGTTGATGATGTCGATGACCGGACTGACCACTCGAGTCGGGTCCTGAGGAGAAAAACTAATGTGAGAAATGAACCAGGACTAAACCAGGACTAAACCAGGTCTAAACCAGGTCTAAACCAGGACTAAACCAGGACTAAACCAGGTCTAAACCAGGTCTAAACCAGGTCTAAACCAGGACTAAACCAGGACTAAACCAGGTCTAAACCAGGACTAAACCAGGTCTAAACCAGGACTAAACCAGGTCTAAACCAGGTCTAAACCAGGACTAAACCAGGTCTAAACCAGGTCTAAACCAGGTCCTTGATTTCACAGATTCGGGGACATTGACCTTGGAGCGATGATGTGATTAGCGACATTAGCGCCACATGTGTGAGGCTATAAAACACACATCACCTCCTCTGTCCTCTGTCCTCTGTCCTCTGTCCTCTGTCCTGTGTCCTCTGTCCTGTGTCCTCTGTCCTGTGTCCTCAGTCCTGTGTCCTCAGTCCTGTGTCCTCTGTCCTGTGTCCTCTGTCCTGTGTCCTCAGTCCTGTGTCCTCTGTCCTGTGTCCTCTGTCCTCAGTCCTGTGTCCTCTGTCCTGTGTCCTCTGTCCTGTGTCCTGTGTCCTCTGTCCTGTGTCCTCTGTCCTGTGTCCTCTGTCCTGTGTCCTGTGTCCTCAGTCCTGTGTCCTCTGTCCTGTGTCCTCTGTCCTGTGTCCTGTGTCCTCTGTCCTGTGTCCTCTGTCCTGTGTCCTCTGTCCTGTGTCCTGTGTCCTCAGTCCTGTGTCCTCTGTCCTGTGTCCTCTGTCCTGTGTCCTCTGTCCTGTGTCCTCTGTCCTGTGTCCTCTGTCCTGTGTCCTCAGTCCTGTGTCCTCTGTCCTGTGTCCTCAGTCCTGTGTCCTCTGTCCTGTGTCCTGTGTCCTCTGTCCTGTGTCCTCAGTCCTGTGTCCTCTGTCCTGTGTCCTCTGTCCTGTGTCCTCAGTCCTGTGTCCTCTGTCCTATGTCTTCTGTGTCCTGTGTCCTCTGTCCTCTGTCCTGTGTCCTCAGTCCTGTGTCCTCAGTCCTGTGTCCTCTGTCCTGTGTCCTCTGTCCTGTGTCCTCAGTCCTGTGTCCTCTGTCCTGTGTCCTCTGTCCTCAGTCCTGTGTCCTCTGTCCTGTGTCCTCTGTCCTGTGTCCTGTGTCCTCTGTCCTGTGTCCTCTGTCCTGTGTCCTCAGTCCTGTGTCCTCTGTCCTGTGTCCTCTGTCCTGTGTCCTCTGTCCTGTGTCCTCTGTCCTCTGTCCCCTGTCCCCTGTCCTGGACGTGTCTGATCTGGTGTCTGTGGAGTTTCTGATGGAAATCATGTTCGGTTTCTTCATTTCCTCATAATCAGATGTTCCTCTCCAGCAGCGCCGCCGCCGCCGCCGACTCGCTCATCTCTCTCTCCGTTTACTAACCCTCTCTCCCTCCCCCCATCCCTCTCTCCCTCCCCCATCCCTCTCTCCCTCCCCCATCCCTCCCTCCCTCCCTCCCTCCCTCCCTCCCTCCCCCATCCCTCTCTCCCTCCCTCTCTCCATCCCTCTCTCCCTCCCCCATCCCTCTCTCCCTCCCCCATCCCTCTCTCCCTCCCCCATCCCTCTCTCCCTCCCCCATCCCTCTCTCCCTCCGTCTCTTGTGTTTGTGTCGGGGATGTTTGTTCTACATTAAATCTCTGATAATGGAACAGCCACAACAGACTCAGGTAATCATCAATCAGGTAATTATCAATCAGGTAATTATCAATCACTGGAGAGACGCAAAGAGAGAGAGATGGAAAGAGAGAGGAGAGAAACATGAAGAATAAAGGAGAGAAGGAGAGAGATGGAAGAAGAGGAGAAGAGGAGGATAAAGGCTGATGGAGGATTAAAGGGGGAAAAAAGGTTGTATTGTTATTGTGGCATTGTAATTGTGTTGTGTTGTAGTTGTGTTGTATCATTGTGGTGTTGTGTGTACTTGTGTTGTTGTGTGTAGTTGTGTTGTTGTTGTGTTGTTGTGTAGTTGTGTGTAGTGTTGTAGTTGTGTGTTGTGGTGTTGTTGTGTGTAGTTGTGTGAAGCTGTGTTGTAGTTGTGTGTTGTGTTGTAGTTGTGTTGTAGTTGTGGTGTAGTTGTGTTGTAGTTGTGTGAAGCTGTGTTGTAGTTGTGTGTTGTGTTGTAGTTGTGGTGTAGTTGTGTTGCGGTGTGTAGTTGTGTGTAGTTGTGTGTAGTTGTGTTGTTGTGTGTAGTTGTGTTGTTGTGTGTAGTTGTGTTGCAGTTGTGTGTTGTGGTGTTGTGTGTAGTTGTGTTGTAGTTGTGTGTTGTGGTGTTCTGTGTAGTTGTGTTGTAGTTGTGTGTTGTGGTGTTGTGTGTAGTTGTGTTGTTGTGTGTAGTTGTGTGTTGTGGTGTTGTGTGTAGTTGTGTTGTAGTTGTGTGTTGTGGTGTTGTGTGTAGTTGTGTGAAGTTGTGTTGTAATTGTGTAGTTGTGTTGTAGTTATGTGTAGTTGTGTTGTAGTTGTGTTGTAGTTGTGTTGTAGTTGTGTTGTAGTTGTAGTTGTGTTGTAGTTGTGTTGTAGTTGTGTTGTAGTTGTGTTGTAGTTGTGTTGTAGTTGTAGTTGTGTTGTAGTTGTAGTTGTAGTTGTAGTTGTAGTTGTGTAGTTGTAGTTGTGTTGTAGTTGTGTGTAGTTGTGTTGTAGTTGTGTGTAGTTGTGTTGTAGTTGTGTGTAGTTGTGTTGTAGTTGTGTAGTTGTGTTAGTCAGGGTGCAGTACCCTCAGTGTTGTAGTTGTAGTTGTGTTATAGTTGTGCTGTAGTTGTGTTGTAGTTGTGTAGTTGTAGTTGTCAGGGTGCAGTACCTGTTTGATCCTGTGCAGCAGAGGGGGTGCCAGTCTTTGTGTTGTAGTTGTGTGTAGTTGTGTTGTAGTTGTCTGTAGTTGTGTTGTAGTTGTGTGTAGTTGTGTTGTAGTTGTAGTTGCGTTGTAGTTGTGTTGTAGTTGTGTAGTTGTAGTTGTCAGGGTGCAGTACCTGTTTGTTCCTGTGCAGCAGAGGGGGGAGCCAGTCTTTGTGTTGTAGTTGTGTTGTAGTTGTGTTGTAGTTGTAGTTGTGTAGTTGTAGTTGTGTATAGTTGTAGATGTGTAGTTGTCAGGGTGCCGTACCTGTTTGATCCTGTGCAGCAGGGGGGAGCCAGTCTTTGTGTTGTAGTTGTGTTGTAGTTGTGTTGTAGTTGTGTTGTAGTTGTGCTGTAGTTGTGTTGTAGTTGTAGTTGTGTAGTTGTAGTTGTGTGTAGTTGTAGTTGTGTAGTTGTCAGGGTGCAGTACCTGTTTGATCCTGTGCAGCAGAGGGGGGAGCCAGTCTTTGTGTTGTAGTTGTGTTGTAGTTGTGTTGTAGTTGTGTTGTAGTTGTGCTGTAGTTGTGTTGTAGTTGTAGTTGTGTTGTAGTTGTGTTGTAGTTGTAGTTGTGTAGTTGTAGTTGTCAGGGTGCAGTACCTGTTTGATCCTGTGCAGCAGAGGGGGGAGCCAGTCTTTGTGTTGTAGTTGTGTGTAGTTGTGTTGTAGTTGTGTTGTAGTTGTGTTGTACTTGTGTAGTTGTAGTTGTGTAGTTGTAGTTGTGTAGTTGTAGTTGTGCTGTAGTTGTGTTGTAGTTGTAGTTGTGTTGTAGTTGTAGTTGTGTGTAGTTGTGTTGTTGTTGTGTGTAGTTGTGTTGTAGTTGTGTGTAGTTGTGTTGTAGTTGTGTTATAGTTGTGTTGTAGTTGTGTTGTAGTTGTGTAGTTGTGTTAGTCAGGGTGCAGTACCCTCAGTGTTGTAGTTGTAGTTGTGTTGTAGTTGTGCTGTAGTTGTAGTTGTAGTTGTGTAGTTGTGTTAGTCAGGGTGCAGTACCCTGTTTGATCCTGTGCAGCAGAGTTGTAGCCAGTCTTTGTAGTTGTAGTTGTGTGTAGTTGTGTTGTAGTTGTGTGTAGTTGTGTTGTAGTTGTGTGTAGTTGTGTTGTAGTTGTGTTGTAGTTGTGTAGTTGTAGTTGTGTAGTTGTAGTTGTGTAGTTGTAGTTGTGTTGTAGTTGTGTTGTAGTTGTTGTTGTTGTGTAGTTGTTGTTGTGTTGTAGTTGTGTTGTAGTTGTGTTGTAGTTGTGTTGTAGTTGTGTGTAGTTGTGTTGTAGTTGTGTTGTAGTTGTGTTGTAGTTGTGTTGTAGTTGTGTAGTTGTGTTAGTCAGGGTGCAGTACCCTCAGTGTTGTAGTTGTAGTTGTGTTGTAGTTGTGCTGTAGTTGTGTTGTAGTTGTGTAGTTGTGTTAGTCAGGGTGCAGTACCCTCAGTGTTGTAGTTGTAGTTGTGTTGTAGTTGTAGTTGTGTTGTAGTTGTGTAGTTGTAGTTGTCAGGGTGCAGTACCTGTTTGATCCTGTGCAGCAGAGGGGGAGCCAGTCTTTGTGTTGTAGTTGTGCTGTAGTTGTGCTGTAGTTGTGTGTAGTTGTGTTGTAGTTGTGTTGTAGTTGTGTTGTAGTTGTGTTGTAGTTGTGTTGTAGTTGTAGTTGTGTTGTAGTTGTAGTTGTATTGTAGTTGTAGTTGTGTTGTAGTTGTAGTTGTGTTGTAGTTGTGTTGTGTTGTAGTTGTGTTGTGTTGTAGTTGTGTAGTTGTAGTTGTCAGGGTGCAGTACCTGTTTGATCCTGTGCAGCAGAGGGGGAGCCAGTCTTTGTGTTGTAGTTGTGTTGTAGTTGTAGTTGTGTAGTTGTGTGTAGTTGTGTGTAGTTGTGTTGTAGTTGTGTTGTAGTTGTGTGTAGTTCTAGTTGTGTAGTTGTGTAGTTGTCAGGGTGCAGTACCTGTTTGATCCTGTGCAGCAGAGGGGGGAGCCAGTCTTTGTGTTGTAGTTGTGTTGTAGTTGTGTTGTAGTTGTAGTTGTGTGTAGTTGTGTTGTAGTTGTGTTGTAGTTGTGTTGTAGTTGTAGTTGTGTAGTTGTGTAGTTGTCAGGGTGCAGTACCTGTTTGATCCTGTGCAGCAGAGGGGGGAGCCAGTCTTTGTGTTGTAGTTGTGTTGTAGTTGTGTTGTAGTTGTAGTTGTGTTGTAGTTCTGTTGTATTTGTGTTGTAGTTGTGTTGTATTGTAGTTGTGTGTAGTTGTGTTGTAGTTGTGTTGTAGTTGTGTTGTAGTTGTGTTGTATTGTAGTTGTGTTGTAGTTGTGTTGTATTGTAGTTGTGTGTAGTTGTGTTGTAGTTGTAGTTGTCAGGGTGCAGTACCTGTTTGATCCTGTGCAGCAGAGGGGGGAGCCAGTCTTTGTGTTGTAGTTGTGTTGTAGTTGTGTTGTAGTTGTAGTTGTAGTTGTAGTTGTCAGGGTGCAGTACCTGTTTGATCCTGTGCAGCAGAGGGGGGAGCCAGTCTTTGTGTTGTAGTTGTGTTGTAGTTGTGTTGTATTGTAGTTGTGTGTAGTTGTGTTGTAGTTGTGTGTAGTTGTAGTTGTGTTGTAGTTGTTGTTGTAGTTGTAGTTGTCAGGGTGCAGTACCTGTTTGATCCTGTGCAGCAGAGGGGGGAGCCAGTCTTTGTTCACTTCACAGTGACTGTCGAGAAACGTCAGAACCGCAGAGCGAGAAGAGTCCGCCCCCCGAACCCTGGACCGGATCAGACCTGAAACAGGATCAGGACTGAGCCAGGAACAAGACCAGGACCGGACCAGGACCGGACCAGGACCGGACCAGGACCAGGACCAGGACCAGGATCAAGACCAGGAACAAGACCAGGACCGGACCAGGACCAGACCAGGACCAGGATCAGGACCAGGATCAAGACCAGGATCAAGACCAGGACAGGACCTGGACCAGGATCAGGACCAGGACCAAGACCAGGATCAAGACCAGGACCAGGACCAGGACCAGGACCAGGATCAGGACCAGGATCAAGACCAGGATCAAGACCAGGACCAGGACCAGGACCAGGACCAGGATCAGGACCAGGATCAAGACCAAGACCAGGATCAGGACCAGGACTGGACCTGGACCTGGACCTGGACCTGGACCAGGACCAGGACCAGGACCAGGACCAGGACCAGGATCAAGACCAGGATCAAGATCAAGACCAAGACCAAGACCAAGACCAAGACCAAGACCAAGACCAAGACCAAGACCAGGACCAGGACCAGGACCAGGACTGGACCAGGATCAAGACCAGGACCAGGACCAAGACCAGGATCAAGATCAAGACCAAGACCAAGACCAGGACCAAGACCAGGACCAGGACCAGGACCAGGACTGGACCAGGATCAAGACCAGGATCAAGACCAGGATCAAGATCAAGACCAAGACCAAGACCAAGACCAGGACCAGGACCAAGACCAGGACCAGGACCAGGACCAAGACCAGGACCAGGACCAGGACCAGGATCAAGACCAGGATCAAGATCAAGACCAAGACCAAGACCAAGACCAGGACCAGGACCAGGACCAGGATCAAGACCAGGACCAAGACCAAGACCAAGACCAAGACCAGGACCAGGACCAGGACCAGGACCGGACCAGGATCAAGACCAGGACCAAGACCAGGATCAAGACCAAGACCAGGACCAAGACCAAGACCAAGACCAAGACCAGGACCAGGACCAGGATCAAGACCAGGACCAAGACCAAGACCAAGACCAAGACCAGGACCAGGACCAGGACCGGACCAGGATCAAGACCAGGACCAAGACCAGGATCAAGACCAGGATCAAGACCAAGACCAAGACCAGGACCAGGACCAGGACCAGGACCAGACCAGGATCAAGACAAGGACCAAGACCAGGATCAAGACCGGGACCAAGACCAAGACCAAGACCAGGACCAGGACCAGGACCGGACCAAGACCAGGACCAGGACCAGGACCAGGACCAGGATCAAGACCAGGATCAAGACCAGGACCAAGACCAGGATCAAGACCAAGACCAGGACCAAGACCAAGACCAGGACCAGGACCAGGATCAAGACCAGGACCAAGACCAAGACCAAGACCAGGACCAGGACTGGACCAGGACCGGACCAGGACCAGGACCAGGACCAGGACCGGGTCTCCCCGGGCTCCTCTGGTGCTGTGACTTTGTTGCTCTGAGACAATTAAAAATCCCATTTCACCCTCAATAAGGTTTAATGTTCTGCATGAGGAGACCTCCCCCTCCACCTCCTCCACCTCCTCCACCACAGAAACACCTCCACCTCCCCCTCCTCCACAGGAGGGTCAGAAACACCTCCACCTCCTCCACAGGAGGGTCAGAAACACCTCCACCTCCCCCTCCTCCACAGGAGGGTCAGAAACACCTCCACCTCCTCCTCCTCCTCCACAGGAGGATCAGAAACACCTCCACCTCCCCCTCCTCCACAGGAGGGTCAGAAACACCTCCCCCTCCTCCACAGGAGGGTCAGAAACACCTCCACCTCCTCCTCCTCCTCCACAGGAGGATCAGAAACACCTCCACCTCCCCCTCCTCCACAGGAGGGTCAGAAACACCTCCACCTCCTCCACAGGAGGGTCAGAAACACCTCCACCTCCTCCACAGGAGGGTCAGAAACACCTCCACCTCCTCCTCCTCCTCCACAGGAGGATCAGAAACACCTCCACCTCCCCCTCCTCCACAGGAGGGTCAGAAACACCTCCGCCCTCTGCTTATTTAAAAAAAAAACGGGGGGAGCAACAAAACGGCAATTTGAAAATAAAGAATAAAGATTCCTCAAACATGAGTCACTCCAAATCCACTTGAGACGGTCAGAGATGGAGGAGCAGTGGAGGAGCAGTGGAGGAGCAGTGGAGGAGCAGTGGAGGAGGAGCAGTGGTGGAGGAGCAGTGGAGGAGCAGTGGAGGAGGAGCAGTGGTGGAGGAGCAGTGGAGGAGCAGTGGAGGAGGAGCAGTGGAGGAGCAGTGGAGGAGCAGTGGTGGAGGAGCAGTGGAGGAGGAGCAGTGGAGGAGCAGTGGAGGAGGAGCAGTGGTGGAGGAGCAGTGGAGGAGGAGCAGTGGTGGAGGAGCAGTGGAGGAGGAGCAGTGGAGGAGCAGTGGAGGAGCAGTGGAGGAGGAGCAGTGGTGGAGGAGCAGTGGAGGAGGAGCAGTGGAGGAGCAGTGGAGGAGGAGCAGTGGTGGAGGAGCAGTGGAGGAGGAGCAGTGGAGGAGCAGTGGAGGAGGAGCAGTGGTGGAGGAGCAGTGGAGGAGCAGTGGAGGAGGAGCAGTGGTGGAGGAGCAGTGGAGGAGGAGCAGTGGAGGAGCAGTGGAGGAGGAGCAGTGGTGGAGGAGCAGTGGAGGAGCAGTGGAGGAGCAGTGGAGGAGGAGCAGTGGTGGAGGAGCAGTGGAGGAGCAGTGGAGGAGCAGTGGAGGAGCAGTGGAGGAGGAGCAGTGGTGGAGGAGCAGTGGAGGAGGAGCAGTGGTGGAGGAGCAGTGGAGGAGCAGTGGAGGAGGAGCAGTGGTGGAGGAGCAGTGGAGGAGCAGTGGAGGAGCAGTGGAGGAGGAGCAGTGGTGGAGGAGCAGTGGAGGAGCAGTGGAGGAGGAGCAGTGGTGGAGGAGCAGTGGAGGAGCAGTGGAGGAGGAGCAGTGGTGGAGGAGCAGTGGAGGAGCAGTGGAGGAGGAGCAGTGGTGGAGGAGCAGTGGTGGAGGAGCAGTGGAGGAGGAGCAGTGGAGGAGCAGTGGAGGAGGAGCAGTGGAGGAGGAGCAGTGGAGGAGCAGTGGAGGAGGAGCAGTGGTGGAGGAGCAGTGGAGGAGCAGTGGTGGAGGAGCAGTGGAGGAGCAGTGGTGGAGGAGCAGTGGAGGAGGAGCAGTGGTGGAGGAGCAGTGGAGGAGGAGCAGTGGTGGAGGAGTAGTGGAGGAGCAGTGGAGGAGGAGCAGTGGTGGAGGAGCAGTGGAGGAGCAGTAGTGGAGGAGCAGTGGAGGAGCAGCAGTGGAGGAGGGGCAGTGGAGGAGCAGTGGTGGAGGAGCAGTGGAGGAGCAGTGGTGGAGGAGCAGTGGAGGAGCAGTGGTGGAGGAGCAGTGGTGGAGGAGTGGTGGAGGAGCAGTGGTGGAGGAGCAGTTGAGGAGCAGTAGTGGAGGAGCAGTGGTGGAGGCAGTGGTGGAGGAGCAGTGGAGGAGCAGTGGTGGAGGAGCAGTTGAGGAGCAGTAGTGGAGGAGCAGTGGTGGAGGAGTGGTGGAGGAGCAGTGGAGGAGCAGTGGAGGAGCAGTAGTGGAGGAGCAGTGGTGGAGGAGCAGTGGAGGAGCAGTGGTGGAGGAGCAGTGGTGGAGGAGTGGAGGAGGAGCAGTGGAGGAGGTGGTGTTGTTAGATCTCCATGTCGGTGTCAGACTCTGGATCTTCACTTTGATCAAAGGAAAAAACGCCTCTGATTTCATTTTTAATTTAAGTCAATTAAACCGTGTCACCAGATTAGACCTTCTCCTCCACCCACTCCTCCTCCACCCACTCCTCCCACTCCTCCCACTCCACTCCTCCTCCACCCACTCCTCCTCCACCCACTCCTCCTCCACCCACTCCACTCCTCCCACTCCACTCCTCCTCCACCCACTCCTCCTCCACCCACTCCTCCCACTCCTCCTCACCCACTCCTCCTCCCACTCCTTCGCCTCCACCCACTCCTCCTCCTCCCACTCCTCCTCACCCACTCCTTCGCCTCCACCCACTCCTCCTCCTCCTCCACCCACTCCTCCTCCACCCACTCCTCCTCCACCCACTCCACTCCTCCTCCTCCCACTCCTCCTCCTCCTCCCACTCCTCCTCCTCCTCCCACTCCTCCTCCCACTCCTCCTCCACCCACTCCTCCTCCTCCCACTCCTCCTCCTCCTCCTCCCACTCCTCCTCCTCCCACTCCTCCTCCCACTCCTCCTCCTCCTCCTCCTCCCACTCCTCCTCCACCCACTCCTCCCACTCCCACTCCTCCTCCACCCACTCCTCCTCCACCCACTCCTCCTCCTCTCGTCTGTCGTTCTGTTTTAATCTGTGACTCACAGATGTACAGGACCCACGTTAGAACCAAAGAGCGCCGTGTGAGGCCCCTGGACCGGCCCCTGGACCATGGACCGGCCCCTGGACCCTGGACCGGCCCCTGGACCCTGGACTGGCCCCTGGACCATGGACCGGCCCCTGGACCCTGGACCGGCCCCTGGTCTATGGACCGGGCCCTGGCCATGGACCGGGCCCTGGACCATGGACCGGCCCCTGGACCCTGGACCGGCCCCTGGACCCTGGACCGGCCCCTGGACCATGGACCGGGCCCTGGACCATGGACCGGGCCCCTGGACCGGGCCCTGGACCCTGGACTGGCCCCTGGACCCTGGACTGGCCCCTGGACCCTGGACTGGCCCCTGGACCCTGGACCGGCCCCTGGACCATGGACTGGCCCCTGGACCCTGGACTGGCCCCTGGACCCTGGACCGGCCCCTGGACCATGGACCGGCCCCTGGACCATGGACCGGCCCCTGGACCCTGGACTGGCCCCTGGACCATGGACCGGGCCCCTGGACCGGGCCCTGTGTTCCAGCTGCTGTTTCAGGTTTTATTTCAGAATAAATATTGATTGTTTGATTGATTTGAATTCTCCACTTTGATCCTCCAGAGTTTTTGTTTAAAAAGTGAAAATGTTTTTCTACATTTCAGAAAAACTGAAAAGAAACAAAAGAAAATCACACTGAACCTGAACTTCCTGTTTTCCCCCACCCCCTGTCCCCGCCCACTGCTCTGATTGGCGGCTTTCAGATGACATCACACAGTCTATGGGCCAATCAGAACGAACCGCACGACATCGTCCACGTGAGGATCCCGTCGGGATCAGGAAGGAAGTCCGTCGTCATGACAACCGTGACGGAAAGAAATAACCAAAGAAAGAGTCGGGTTTGTGGAGATGCGAGCCGCTCAGAGAAGGACACATGAGCTTCAGAAGAACGAAGACCAAACCAGGACTCACGCTGAGGGGTTCTCTACTTTCTCTGGGGGGTCCTGTACCTTCTCTGAGGGGTCCTGTACCTTCTCTGAGGGGTTCTCTATCTTCTCTGAGGGGTTCTCTACCTTCTCTGAGGGGTCCTGTACTTTCTCTGAGGGGTTCTCTATCTTCTCTGAGGGGTTCTCTATCTTCTCTGAGGGGTCCTGTACCTTCTCTGAGGGGTCCTGTACCTTCTCTGAGGGGTTCTCTATCTTCTCTGAGGGGTTCTCTACCTTCTCTGAGGGGTCTTGTACCTTCTCTGAGGGGTTCTGTACCTTCTCTGAGGGGTTCTCTACCTTCTCTGAGGGGTCCTGTACCTTCTCTGAGGGGTCCTGTACTTTCTCTGAGGGGTCCTGTACCTTCTCTGAGGGGATCTCTACCTTCTCTGAGGGGTCCTGTACCTTCTCTGAGGGGTTCTCTATCTTCTCTGAGGGGTTCTCTACCTTCTCTGAGGGGTCCTGTACCTTCTCTGAGGGGTCCTGTACCTTCTCTGAGGGGTCCTGTACCTTCTCTGAGGGGTCCTGTACTTTCTCTGGGGGGTCCTGTACCTTCTCTGAGGGGTCCTGTACCTTCTCTGAGGGGTTCTCTACCTTCTCTGAGGGGTCCTGTACCTTCTCTGAGGGGTTCTCTATCTTCTCTGAGGGGTTCTCTACCTTCTCTGAGGGGTCCTGTACTTTCTCTGAGGGGTCCTGTACCTTCTCTGAGGGGTTCTCTATCTTCTCTGAGGGGTTCTCTACCTTCTCTGAGGGGTCCTGTACCTTCTCTGAGGGGTTCTGTACCTTCTCTGAGGGGTCCTGTACCTTCTCTGAGGGGTTCTCTATCTTCTCTGAGGGGTTCTCTACCTTCTCTGAGGGGTCTTGTACCTTCTCTGAGGGGTTCTGTACCTTCTCTGAGGGGTTCTCTATCTTCTCTGAGGGGTCCTGTACCTTCTCTGAGGGGTCCTGTACTTTCTCTGAGGGGTCCTGTACCTTCTCTGAGGGGTTCTCTACCTTCTCTGAGGGGTCCTGTACCTTCTCTGAGGGGTCCTGTACTTTCTCTGAGGGGTCCTGTACCTTCTCTGAGGGGTTCTCTATCTTCTCTGAGGGGTCCTGTACCTTCTCTGAGGGGTTCTCTATCTTCTCTGAGGGGTTCTCTACCTTCTCTGAGGGGTCCTGTACCTTCTCTGAGGGGTCCTGTACCTTCTCTGAGGGGTCCTGTACCTTCTCTGAGGGGTCCTGTACCTTCTCTGAGGGGTCCTGTACTTTCTCTGGGGGGTCCTGTACCTTCTCTGAGGGGTCCTGTACCTTCTCTGAGGGGTTCTCTACCTTCTCTGAGGGGTCCTGTACCTTCTCTGAGGGGTTCTCTATCTTCTCTGAGGGGTTCTCTACCTTCTCTGAGGGGTCTTGTACCTTCTCTGAGGGGTTCTGTACCTTCTCTGAGGGGTTCTCTATCTTCTCTGAGGGGTCCTGTACCTTCTCTGAGGGGTCCTGTACTTTCTCTGAGGGGTCCTGTACCTTCTCTGAGGGGTTCTCTACCTTCTCTGAGGGGTCCTGTACCTTCTCTGAGGGGTCCTGTACTTTCTCTGAGGGGTCCTGTACCTTCTCTGAGGGGATCTCTACCTTCTCTGAGGGGTCCTGTACCTTCTCTGAGGGGTTCTCTATCTTCTCTGAGGGGTTCTCTACCTTCTCTGAGGGGTCCTGTACCTTCTCTGAGGGGTCCTGTACCTTCTCTGAGGGGTCCTGTACCTTCTCTGAGGGGTCCTGTACTTTCTCTGGGGGGTCCTGTACCTTCTCTGAGGGGTCCTGTACCTTCTCTGAGGGGTTCTCTACCTTCTCTGAGGGGTCCTGTACCTTCTCTGAGGGGTTCTCTATCTTCTCTGAGGGGTTCTCTACCTTCTCTGAGGGGTCCTGTACTTTCTCTGAGGGGTCCTGTACCTTCTCTGAGGGGTTCTCTATCTTCTCTGAGGGGTTCTCTACCTTCTCTGAGGGGTCCTGTACCTTCTCTGAGGGGTTCTGTACCTTCTCTGAGGGGTCCTGTACCTTCTCTGAGGGGTTCTCTATCTTCTCTGAGGGGTTCTCTACCTTCTCTGAGGGGTCTTGTACCTTCTCTGAGGGGTTCTGTACCTTCTCTGAGGGGTTCTCTATCTTCTCTGAGGGGTCCTGTACCTTCTCTGAGGGGTCCTGTACTTTCTCTGAGGGGTCCTGTACCTTCTCTGAGGGGTTCTCTACCTTCTCTGAGGGGTCCTGTACCTTCTCTGAGGGGTCCTGTACTTTCTCTGAGGGGTCCTGTACCTTCTCTGAGGGGGTTCTCTATCTTCTCTGAGGGGTTCTCTACCTTCTCTGAGGGGTCCTGTACCTTCTCTGAGGGGTTCTGTACCTTCTCTGAGGGGTCCTGTACCTTCTCTGAGGGGTTCTCTATCTTCTCTGAGGGGTTCTCTACCTTCTCTGAGGGGTCCTGTACCTTCTCTGAGGGGTTCTGTACCTTCTCTGAGGGGTCCTGTACCTTCTCTGAGGGGTTCTCTATCTTCTCTGAGGGGTTCTCTACCTTCTCTGAGGGGTCCTGTACCTTCTCTGAGGGGTCCTGTACCTTCTCTGAGGGGTTCTGTACCTTCTCTGGGGGGTCCTGTACCTTCTCTGAGGGGTCCTGTACCTTCTCTGAGGGGTCCTGTACTTTCTCTGAGGGGTCCTGTACCTTCTCTGAGGGGTTCTCTATCTTCTCTGAGGGGTTCTCTACCTTCTCTGAGGGGTCCTGTACTTTCTCTGAGGGGTTCTGTACCTTCTCTGAGGGGTCCTGTACCTTCTCTGAGGGGTCCTGTACCTTCTCTGAGGGGTTCTCTACCTTCTCTGAGGGGTCCTGTACCTTCTCTGAGGGGTTCTGTACCTTCTCTGAGGGGTCCTGTACCTTCTCTGAGGGGTCCTGTACCTTCTCTGAGGGGTCCTGTACTTTCTCTGAGGGGTCCTGTATCTTCTCTGAGGGGTCTTGTACCTTCTCTGAGGGGTTCTGTACCTTCTCTGAGGGGTCCTGTATCTTCTCTGAGGGGTTCTGTACCTTCTCTGAGGGGTTCTGTACCTTCTCTGAGGGGTCCTGTATCTTCTCTGAGGGGTCCTGTACCTTCTCTGAGGGGTTCTGTACCTTCTCTGAGGGGTTCTGTACCTTCTCTGAGGGGTCCTGTACCTTCTCTGAGGGGTCCTGTACCTTCTCTGAGGGGTCCTGTACTTTCTCTGAGGGGTCCTGTATCTTCTCTGAGGGGTTCTGTACCTTCTCTGAGGGGTTCTCTACCTTCTCTGATGGGTTCTCTACTTTCTCTGAGGGGTTCTGTACCTTCTCTGAGGGGTTCTGTACCTTCTCTGAGGGGTTCTGTACCTTCTCTCTGGTGGTTGCGCAGACACTGGACTTTGGGCAGTTTGGTCAGAAGTTCACAGTCGCTCTCTGGAAAACAAAACACAAAAACAAAAAACAGAATTATTATTACATGTAAAAAGAGGTTTGAGGATCGAGTGGAGCTGAAAGCTTCAACATCAGACCAAACAGACTGTTCTGATGTTCTGATGTTCCTCTGATGTTCCTCCTCAAACTCCTGGAGTCGTGTTTGTTTCATTCTCATGTTTGAGGAACTCTTTATTATTCGTCTGTAACATCTCCAACACTCCAAACACTCTGCTCCACCTCGTGATGTCATCAAGTGAACAGTGACCTTTTACCTTTAGTTCAGGCGAGATCGGCGACTCCAGGGCTGAAATGATCCAAATAATTCTAGTGAAGGTGTGTGGAGTTTAAAAACACAGTGGAGGACTTCCTGTATCACCACATGATGACATCACCAGGTGGAACAGAGTGTTTTCAGTCTGAGAGAAGATGGAGGACACAACACCAGAGCAGAGGATTGTGGGGCATTTGTGAACAGAAGAATCTCTTTGACCCCCTCCCTGGCACACAAAGAACCAGGACTAAACCAGGTCTAAACCAGGACTAAACCAGGACTAAACCAGGTCTAAACCAGGTCTAAACCAGGACTAAACCAGGTCTAAACCAGGACTAAACCAGGACTAAACCAGGTCTAAACCAGGACTAAACCAGGACTAAACCAGGTCTAAACCAGGACTAAACCAGGACTAAACCAGGTCTAAACCAGGACTAAACCAGGACTAAACCAGGTCTAAACCAGGACTAAACCAGGACTAAACCAGGACTAAACCAGGACTAAACCAGGACTAAACCAGGTCTAAACCAGGACTAAACCAGGACTAAACCAGGTCTAAACCAGGACTAAACCAGGACTAAACCAGGTCTAAACCAGGACTAAACCAGGACTAAACCAGCACTAAAACAGGACTAAACCAGGACTAAACCAGGTCTAAACCAGGACTAAACCAGGACTAAACCAGGTCTAAACCAGTACTAAACCAGGTCTAAACCAGGACTAAACCAGGACTAAACCAGGAATAAACCAGGTCTAAACCAGGACTAAACCAGGACTAAACCAGGTCTAAACCAGGACTAAAACAGGACTAAACCAGGACTAAACCAGGTCTAAACCAGGACTAAACCAGGACTAAACTAGGTCTAAACCAGGTCTAAACCAGGACTAAACCGGGACTAAACCAGGTCTAAACCGGGTCTAAACCAGGACTAAACCAGGTCTAAACCGGGACTAAACCGGGACTAAACCGGGTCTAAACCGGGACTAAACCGGGACTAAACCAGGTCTAAACCAGGACTAAACCAGGTCTAAACCAGGACTAAACCAGGACTAAACCAGGTCTAAACCAGGACTAAACCAGGACTAAACCAGGACTAAACCAGGACTAAACCAGGACTAAACCAGGACTAAACCAGGTCTAAACCAGGACTAAAACAGGACTAAACCAGGACTAAACCAGGTCTAAACCAGGACTAAACCAGGACTAAACCAGGTCTAAACCAGGTCTAAACCAGGACTAAACCAGGACTAAACCAGGTCTAAACCAGGACTAACCCAGGACTAAACCAGGTCTAAACCAGGACTAAACCGGGACTAAACCGGGTCTAAACCAGGACTAAAACAGGACTAAACCGGGTCTAAACCAGGACTGAACCAGGACTAAACCAGGACTAAACCAGGACTAAACCAGGTCTAAACCAGGTCTAAACCAGGACTAAACCAGGACTAAACCAGGACTAAACCAGGACTAAAACAGGACTAAACCAGGTCTAAACCAGGACTAAACCAGGACTAAACCAGGACTAAACCAGGTCTAAACCAGGACTAAACCAGGACTAAACTAGGTCTAAACCAGGTCTAAACCAGGACTAAACCAGGTCTAAACCAGGACTAAACCAGGACTAAAACAGGACTAAACCAGGACTAAACCAGGACTAAACCAGGACTAAACCAGGTCTAAACCAGGACTAAACCAGGTCTAAGCCAGGTCTAAACCGGGTCTAAACCGGGACTGAACCAGGACTAAACCAGGTCTAAACCAGGTCTAAACCAGGACTAAACTAGGTCTAAACCAGGTCTAAACCAGGACTAAACCAGGTCTAAACCAGGATTAAACCAGGACTAAACCAGGACTAAACCAGGTCTAAACCAGGTCTAAACCAGGACTAAACCAGGTCTAAACCAGGACTAAACCAGGTCTAAACCAGGTCTAAACCAGGTCTAAACTAGGTCTAAACCAGGACTAAACTAGGTCTAAACCAGGTCTAAACCAGGACTAAACCAGGTCTAAACCAGGACTAAACTAGGTCTAAACCAGGTCTAAACCAGGACTAAACTAGGTCTAAACCAGGACTAAACCAGGTCTAAACCAGGTCTAAATCAGGACTAAACCAGGACTAAACCAGGACTAAACCAGGACTAAACCAGGTCTAAACCAGGACTAAACCAGGACTAAACCAGGTTTAAACCAGGACTAAACCAGGTCTAAACCAGGACTAAACCAGGTCTAAACCAGGACTAAAGCAGGACTAAACCAGGACTAAACCAGGTCTAAACCAGGACTAAACCAGGACTAAACCAGGACTAAACCAGGTTTAAACCAGGACTAAACCAGGTCTAAACCAGGACTAAACCAGGACTAAACCAGGTCTAAACCAGGACTAAAGCAGGACTAAACCAAGACTAAAGTACTTTCTCTCCTTCACACTCTCTCTTCTCTCTCTCCGTCTCGTTTGGATTTGAATCTTTCACTTTCTCCTCTGATTTCATCTTTACATCAGGAGCCTGTTTGGATTTCACATTTTCACACTCCCTCCTCCTCTCCTCCCTCTATCTCCTCCTCTTTTCCTCTGTTCTCCTCTCCTCTTCTCGCTCCTCCTCTAATCTTTCCATCAGTTGTTCGTTTCTTCTCTCAGATAAGCGTTTTCTCAAACCTAAAGGAGAATCTCGTTCTTCTGCTGCGAGAGCAGAACAGTCGAGTAAAGCCTCGTTTCCATGGGGACAGTTTATGAAGGACACACGGCGTTCAAGAAGCCACTCGTACGAGGCGCAGAGAGAGGACCTCCTCAGGTCCTCCTCAGGTCTGACCTCCTCAGGTCTGTCCTCCTCCTCAGGTCTGTCCTCCTCAGGTCTGTCCTCCTCCTCAGGTCTGACCTCCTCAGGTCTGTCCTCCTCCTCAGGTCTGTCCTCCTCAGGTCTGTCCTCCTCCTCAGGTCTGACCTCCTCAGGTCTGTCCTCCTCCTCAGGTCTGACCTCCTCAGGTCTGTCCTCCTTAGGTCTGACCTCCTCAGGTCTGTCCTCCTCCTCAGGTCTGTCCTCCTCAGGTCTGACCTCCTCAGGTCTGTCCTCCTCCTCAGGTCTGTCCTCCTCAGGTCTGACTTCCTCAGGTCTGTCCTCCTCAGGTCTGACTTCCTCAGGTCTGACCTCCTCAGGTCTGTCCTCCTCCTCAGGTCTGTCCTCCTCCTCAGGTCTGTCCTCCTCAGGTCTGACTTCCTCAGGTCTGTCCTCCTCCTCAGGTCTCTCCTCCTCAGGTCTGACTTCCTCAGGTCTGTCCTCCTCCTCAGGTCTGACCTCCTCCTCAGGTCTGTCCTCCTCAGGTCTGACTTCCTCAGGTCTGTCCTCCTCCTCAGGTCTCTCCTCCTCAGGTCTGACTTCCTCAGGTCTGTCCTCCTCCTCAGGTCTGACCTCCTCAGGTCTGACCTCCTCCTCAGGTCTGACCTCCTCCTCAGGTCTGACCTCCTCCTCAGGTCTGTCCTCCTCAGGTCTGTCCTCCTCAGGTCTGACCTCCTCCTCAGGTCTGTCCTCCTCCTCAGGTCTCTCCTCCTCCTCAGGTCTCTCCTCCTCCTCAGGTCTGACCTCCTCAGGTCTGTCCTCCTCAGGTCTCTCCTCAGGTCTGTCCTCCTCAGGTCTGACTTCCTCAGGTCTGTCCTCCTCCTCAGGTCTCTCCTCCTCCTCAGGTCTGACCTCCTCAGGTCTCTCCTCAGGTCTGACCTCCTCAGGTCTGTCCTCCTCAGGTCTGTCCTCCTCAGGTCTGTCCTCCTCAGGTCTGACCTCCTCAGGTCTGTCCTCCTCCTCAGGTCTGTCCTCCTCCTCAGGTCTGTCCTCCTCAGGTCTGTCCTCCTCCTCAGGTCTGACCTCCTCAGGTCTGTCCTCCTCAGGTCTGTCCTCCTCAGGTCTGACTTCCTCAGGTCTGTCCTCCTCCTCAGGTCTCTCCTCCTCCTCAGGTCTCTCCTCCTCCTCAGGTCTGACCTCCTCAGGTCTCTCCTCAGGTCTGACCTCCTCAGGTCTGTCCTCCTCAGGTCTGTCCTCCTCAGGTCTGTCCTCCTCAGGTCTGACCTCCTCAGGTCTGTCCTCCTCAGGTCTCCCCTCAGGTCTGACCTCCTCAGATCTCTCCTCAGGTCTGTCCTCCTCCTCAGGTCTGTCCTCCTCCTCAGGTCTCTCCTCAGGTCTGACCTCCTCCTCAGGTCTGTCTTCCTCCTCAGGTCTGACCTCCTCAGGTCTGTCCTCCTCAGGTCTGTCCTCCTCCTCAGGTCTGACCTCCTCAGGTCTGTCCTCCTCAGGTCTGTCTTCCTCCTCAGGTCTGACCTCCTCCTCAGGTCTGTCCTCCTCCTCAGGTCTGACCTCCTCAGGTCTGTCCTCTTCAGGTCTGTCCTCCTCAGGTCTCTCCTCCTCCTCAGATCTGACCTCCTCAGGTCTGTCCTCCTCAGGTCTCTCCTCAGGTCTGTCCTCCTCAGGTCTCTCCTCAGGTCTGACCTCCTCAGGTCTGTCCTCCTCAGGTCTCTCCTCAGGTCTGTCCTCCTCAGGTCTGTCCTCCTCAGGTCTCTCCTCAGGTCTGACCTCCTCAGGTCTGTCCTCCTCAGGTCCGACCTCCTCAGGTCTGTCCTCCTCAGGTCTCTCCTCAGGTCTGACCTCCTCAGGTCTGTCCTCCTCAGGTCTCTCCTCAGGTCTGACCTCCTCAGGTCTGACCTCCTCAGGTCTGTCCTCCTCAGGTCTGTCCTCCTCAGGTCCTCCTCAGGTCTGTCCTCCTCCTCAGGTCTGACCTCCTCAGGTCTCTCCTCAGGTCTGTCCTCCTCAGGTCTGTCCTCCTCAGGTCTGACCTCCTCCTCAGGTCTCTCCTCAGGTCTGACCTCCTCCTCAGGTCTGTCCTCCTCCTCAGGTCTCTCCTCAGGTCTGACCTCCTCCTCAGGTCTGTCTTCCTCCTCAGGTCTATCCTCCTCCTCAGGTCTGACCTCCTCAAGTCTGTCTTCCTCCTCAGGTCTGACCTCCTCCTCAGGTCTGTCCTCCTCCTCAGGTCTGTCCTCCTCAGGTCTCTCCTCAGGTCTGACCTCCTCCTCAGGTCTGTCCTCCTCCTCAGGTCTGACCTCCTCAGGTCTGTCCTCTTCAGGTCTGTCCTCCTCAGGTCTCTCCTCCTCCTTAGATCTGACCTCCTCAGGTCTGTCCTCCTCAGGTCTCTCCTCCTCCTTAGATCTGACCTCCTCAGGTCTGTCCTCCTCAGGTCTCTCCTCAGGTCTGTCCTCCTCAGGTCTCTCCTCAGGTCTGACCTCCTCAGGTCTGTCCTCCTCAGGTCTGTCCTCCTCAGGTCTGACCTCCTCAGGTCTGTCCTCCTCAGGTCTCTCCTCAGGTCTGACCTCCTCAGGTCTGACCTCCTCCTCAGGTCTGTCCTCCTCAGGTCTGTCCTCCTCAGGTCCTCCTCAGGTCTGTCCTCCTCAGGTCTGTCCTCCTCAGGTCTGTCCTCCTCAGGTCTGACCTCCTCAGGTCTCTCCTCAGGTCTGTCCTCCTCCTCAGGTCTGTCCTCCTCAGGTCTGACCTCCTCCTCAGGTCTCTCCTCAGGTCTGACCTCCTCCTCAGGTCTGTCCTCCTCCTCAGGTCTCTCCTCAGGTCTGACCTCCTCCTCAGGTCTGTCTTCCTCCTCAGGTCTGTCTTCCTCCTCAGGTCTGTCCTCCTCAGGTCTGTCCTCCTCAGGTCTGTCCTCCTCCTCAGGTCTGACCTCCTCAGGTCTGACCTCCTCAGGTCTGACCTCCTCCTCAGGTCTGACCTCCTCAGGTCTGTCCTCCTCAGGTCTGTCCTCCTCAGGTCTGTCCTCTTCAGGTCTGTCCTCCTCAGGTCTCTCCTCCTCCTCAGGTCTGACCTCCTCAGGTCTCTCCTCAGGTCTGTCCTCCTCAGGTCTGACCTCCTCAGGTCTGTCCTCCTCAGGTCTCACCTCAGGTCTGACCTCCTCAGGTCTGTCCTCCTCAGGTCTCTCCTCAGGTCTGACCTCCTCAGGTCTCTCCTCAGGTCTGACCTCCTCCTCAGGTCTGTCCTCCTCAGCTCTGTCCTCCTCAGGTCTCTCCTCAGGTCTGACCTCCTCCTCAGGTCTGACCTCCTCAGGTCTGTCCTCCTCAGGTCTGTCCTCCTCCTCAGGTCTGTCCTCCTCCTCAGGTCTGACCTCCTCCTCAGGTCTGACCTCCTCAGGTCTGTCCTCCTCAGGTCTGTCCTCCTCCTCAGGTCTGACCTCCTCCTCAGGTCTGTCCTCCTCAGGTCTGACCTCCTCAGGTCTGTCCTCCTCAGGTCTGTCCTCCTCAGGTCTGACCTCCTCAGGTCTCTCCTCAGGTCTGACCTCCTCCTCAGGTCTGTCCTCCTCAGCTCTGTCCTCCTCAGGTCTCTCCTCAGGTCTGACCTCCTCCTCAGGTCTGTCCTCCTCCTCAGGTCTGACCTCCTCAGGTCTGTCCTCCTCCTCAGGTCTGTCCTCCTCCTCAGGTCTGACCTCCTCCTCAGGTCTGACCTCCTCAGGTCTGTCCTCCTCAGGTCTGTCCTCCTCCTCAGGTCTGTCCTCCTCAGGTCTGTCCTCCTCCTCAGGTCTGACCTCCTCCTCAGGTCTGTCCTCAGGTCTGTCCTCCTCAGGTCTCTCCTCAGGTCTGTCCTCCTCAGGTCTCTCCTCAGGTCTGACCTCCTCAGGTCTCTCCTCAGGTCTGTCCTCCTCCTCAGGTCTGACCTCCTCCTCAGGTCTGACCTCCTCCTCAGGTCTGTCCTCCTCAGGTCTGACCTCCTCAGGTCTGTCCTCCTCCTCAGGTCTGACCTCCTCAGGTCTGTCCTCCTCCTCAGGTCTGACCTCCTCCTCAGGTCTGACCTCCTCCTCAGGTCTGTCCTCCTCAGGTCTGACCTCCTCAGGTCTGTCCTCCTCCTCAGGTCTGACCTCCTCCTCAGGTCTGTCCTCCTCCTCAGGTCTGTCCTCCTCAGGTCTGACCTCCTCAGGTCTGTCCTCCTCCTCAGGTCTGACCTCCTCCTCAGGTCTGTCCTCCTCCTCAGGTCTGACCTCCTCCTCAGGTCTGTCCTCCTCCTCAGGTCTGACCTCCTCCTCAGGTCTGTCCTCCTCCTCAGGTCTGACCTCCTCCTCAGGTCTGTCCTCCTCCTCAGGTCTGTCCTCCTCAGGTCTGACCTCCTCCTCAGGTCTGTCCTCCTCCTCAGGTCTGACCTCCTCAGGTCTGTCCTCCTCCTCAGGTCTGTCCTCCTCCTCAGGTCTGACCTCCTCAGGTCTGTCCTCCTCCTCAGGTCTGACCTCCTCCTCAGGTCTGACCTCCTCCTCAGGTCTGTCCTCCTCCTCAGGTCTGTCCTCCTCAGGTCTGACCTCCTCAGGTCTGTCCTCCTCCTCAGGTCTGACCTCCTCCTCAGGTCTGACCTCCTCCTCAGGTCTGTCCTCCTCAGGTCTGTCCTCCTCCTCAGGTCTGTCCTCCTCAGGTCTGTCCTCCTCAGGTCTGTCCTCCTCAGGTCTGACTGGACAAAAGAGGACGCAGACTCCAGACGTCATAACGGCGAGAGAAACATGAGGATTCTGATAAAGCGTCGTTATGGCAGCGTGTTCAGAGACACTTCCTCCAGCTCCTCCAGGAGGATCTCAGGTGTTCCAGGTCCAGAGCCCTGGTCCTCCAGCTCCTCCAGGAGGACCTCAGGTGTTCCAGGTCCACAGCCCTGGTCCTCCAGCTCCTCCAGGAGGATCTCAGGTGTTCCAGGTCCACAGCCCTGGTCCTCCAGCTCCTCCAGGAGGATCTCAGGTGTTCCAGGTCCAGAGCCCTGGTCCTCCAGCTCCTCCAGGAGGATCTCAGGTGTTCCAGGTCCAGAGCCCTGGTCCTCCAGCTCCTCCAGGAGGATCTCAAGTGTTCCAGGTCCAGAGCCCTGGTCCTCCAGCTCCTCCAGGAGGATCTCAAGTGTTCCAGGTCCAGAGCCCTGGTCCTCCAGCTCCTCCAGGAGGATCTCAAGTGTTCCAGGTCCAGAGCCCTGGTCCTCCAGCTCCTCCAGGAGGATCTCAGGTGTTCCAGGTCCAGAGCCCTGGTCCTCCAGCTCCTCCAGGAGGATCTCAGGTGTTCCAGGTCCACAGCCCTGGTCCTCCAGCTCCTCCAGGAGGATCTCAGGTGTTCCAGGTCCACAGCCCTGGTCCTCCAGCTCCTCCAGGAAGACCTCAAGTGTTCCAGGTCCACAGCCCTGGTCCTCCAGCTCCTCCAGGAAGACCTCAGGTGTTCCAGGTCCAGAGCCCTGGTCCTCCAGCTCCTCCAGGAGGACCTCAGGTGTTCCAGGTCCACAGCCCTGGTCCTCCAGCTCCAGGAAGACCTCAGGTGTTCCAGGTCCACAGCCCTGGTCCTCCAGCTCCTCCAGGAGGACCTCAGGTGTTCCAGGTCCACAGCCCTGGTCCTCCAGCTCCTCCAGGAGGACCTCAGGTGTTCCAGGTCCACAGCCCTGGTCCTCCAGCTCCTCCAGGAGGACCTCAGGTGTTCCAGGTCCACAGCCCTGGTCCTCCAGCTCCTCCAGGAGGATCTCAGGTGTTCCAGGTCCAGAGCCCTGGTCCTCCAGCTCCTCCAGGAGGATCTCAGGTGTTCCAGGTCCAGAGCCCTGGTCCTCCAGCTCCTCCAGGAGGACCTCAGGTGTTCCAGGTCCAGAGCCCTGGTCCTCCAGCTCCTCCAGGAGGATCTCAGGTGTTCCAGGTCCACAGCCCTGGTCCTCCAGCTCCTCCAGGAGGATCTCAGGTGTTCCAGGTCCAGAGCCCTGGTCCTCCAGCTCCTCCAGGAGGATCTCAGGTGTTCCAGGTCCAGAGCCCTGGTCCTCCAGCTCCTCCAGGAGGATCTCAGGTGTTCCAGGTCCACAGCCCTGGTCCTCCAGCTCCTCCAGGAGGATCTCAGGTGTTCCAGGTCCAGAGCCCTGGTCCTCCAGCTCCTCCAGGAGGATCTCAGGTGTTCCAGGTCCACAGCCCTGGTCCTCCAGCTCCTCCAGGAGGATCTCAGGTGTTCCAGGTCCACAGCCCTGGTCCTCCAGCTCCTCCAGGAAGACCTCAAGTGTTCCAGGTCCACAGCCCTGGTCCTCCAGCTCCTCCAGGAAGACCTCAGGTGTTCCAGGTCCAGAGCCCTGGTCCTCCAGCTCCTCCAGGAGGATCTCAGGTGTTCCAGGTCCACAGCCCTGGTCCTCCAGCTCCAGGAAGACCTCAGGTGTTCCAGGTCCAGAGCCCTGGTCCTCCAGCTCCTCCAGGAGGACCTCAGGTGTTCCAGGTCCACAGCCCTGGTCATCCAGCTCCTCCAGGAGGACCTCAGGTGTTCCAGGTCCACAGCCCTGGTCCTCCAGCTCCTCCAGGAAGACCTCAGGTGTTCCAGGTCCACAGCCCTGGTCCTCCAGCTCCTCCAGGAGGATCTCAGGTGTTCCAGGTCCAGAGCCCTGGTCCTCCAGCTCCTCCAGGAGGACCTCAGGTGTTCCAGGTCCACAGCCCTGGTCCTCCAGCTCCTCCAGGAGGATCTCAGGTGTTCCAGGTCCACAGCCCTGGTCCTCCAGCTCCTCCAGGAGGATCTCAGGTGTTCCAGGTCCAGAGCCCTGGTCCTCCAGCTCCTCCAGGAGGACCTCAGGTGTTCCAGGTCCAGAGCCCTGGTCCTCCAGCTCCTCCAGGAGGATCTCAGGTGTTCCAGGTCCACAGCCCTGGTCCTCCAGCTCCTCCAGGAGGATCTCAGGTGTTCCAGGTCCACAGCCCTGGTCCTCCAGCTCCTCCAGGAGGATCTCAGGTGTTCCAGGTCCAGAGCCCTGGTCCTCCAGCTCCTCCAGGAGGATCTCAGGTGTTCCAGGTCCAGAGCCCTGGTCCTCCAGCTCCTCCAGGAGGATCTCAGGTGTTCCAGGTCCAGAGCCCTGGTCCTCCAGCTCCTCCAGGAGGATCTCAGGTGTTCCAGGTCCACAGCCCTGGTCCTCCAGCTCCTCCAGGAGGATCTCAGGTGTTCCAGGTCCACAGCCCTGGTCCTCCAGCTCCTCCAGGAGGATCTCAAGTGTTCCAGGTCCACAGCCCTGGTCCTCCAGCTCCTCCAGGAAGACCTCAGGTGTTCCAGGTCCAGAGCCCTGGTCCTCCAGCTCCTCCAGGAGGACCTCAGGTGTTCCAGGTCCACAGCCCTGGTCCTCCAGCTCCTCCAGGAAGACCTCAGGTGTTCCAGGTCCAGAGCCCTGGTCCTCCAGCTCCTCCAGGAGGATCTCAGGTGTTCCAGGTCCACAGCCCTGGTCCTCCAGCTCCTCCAGGAGGATCTCAGGTGTTCCAGGTCCAGAGCCCTGGTCCTCCAGCTCCTCCAGGAGGATCTCAGGTGTTCCAGGTCCACAGCCCTGGTCCTCCAGCTCCTCCAGGAGGATCTCAGGTGTTCCAGGTCCACAGCCCTGGTCCTCCAGCTCCTCCAGGAGGATCTCAGGTGTTCCAGGTCCACAGCCCTGGTCCTCCAGCTCCTCCAGGAGGATCTCAGGTGTTCCAGGTCCAGAGCCCTGGTCCTCCAGCTCCTCCAGGAAGACCTCAGGTGTTCCAGGTCCACAGCCCTGGTCCTCCAGCTCCTCCAGGAGGATCTCAGGTGTTCCAGGTCCACAGCCCTGGTCCTCCAGCTCCTCCAGGAGGATCTCAGGTGTTCCAGGTCCACAGCCCTGGTCCTCCAGCTCCTCCAGGAGGATCTCAGGTGTTCCAGGTCCACAGCCCTGGTCCTCCAGCGAGTCCTCAGTCGTCCAGAAGAAAAACTCAGAGTTTGTGTGAATGAAACGACACAAGTCCAGGAGGAAATAATGTCAGAGCAGAAGATGAAGAGGAGGAGCAGTTGTGTGTGTATGGTTCAGTCCAGGACTAAACCAGGTCTAAACCAGGACTAAACCAGGTCTAAACCAGGACTAAACCAGGTCTAAACCAGGACTAAACCAGGTCTAAACCAGAACTGAACCAGGTCTAAACCAGGTCTAAACCAGGACTAAACCAGGTCTAAACCAGGACTAAACCAGGTCTAAACCAGGTCTAAACCAGGACTAAACCAGGTCTAAACCAGAACTGAACCAGGTCTAAACCAGGACTAAACCAGGTCTAAACCAGGACTAAACCAGGACTAAACCAGGTCTAAACCAGGTCTAAACCAGGACTAAACCAGGTCTAAACCAGGACTAAACCAGGTCTAAACCAGGACTAAACCAGGTCTAAACCAGGTCTAAACCAGGTCTAAACCAGGACTAAACCAGGACTAAACCAGGTCTAAACCAGGTCTAAACCAGGTCTAAACCAGGACCAGGACTAAACCAGGTCTAAACCAGGTCTAAACCAGGACTAAACCAGGACTAAACCAGGTCTAAACCAGGACAAAACCAGGTCTAAACCAGGTCTAAACCAGGTCTAAACCAGGTCTAAACCAGGACTAAACCAGGTCTAAACCAGGACTAAACCAGGACTAAACCAGGTCTAAACCAGGACTAAACCAGGTCTAAACCAGAACTGAACCAGGTCTAAACCAGGTCTAAACCAGGACTAAACCAGGTCTAAACCAGGACTAAACCAGGACTAAACCAGGTCTAAACCAGGACTAAACCAGGTCTAAACCAGGACTAAACGAGGTCTAAACCAGGTCTAAACCAGGTCTAAACCAGGACTAAACCAGGTCTAAACCAGGACTAAACCAGGTCTAAACCAGGACTAAACCAGGACTAAACCAGGACTAAACCAGGTCTAAACCAGGTCTAAACCAGGACTAAACCAGGTCTAAACCAGGTCTAAACCAGGACTAAACCAGGTCTAAACCAGGTCTAAACCAGGTCTAAACCAGGACTAAACCAGGTCTAAACCAGGTCTAAACCAGGACTAAACCAGGTCTAAACCAGGTCTAAACCAGGTCTAAACCAGGTCTAAACCAGGACTAAACCAGGTCTAAACCAGGACTAAACGAGGTCTAAACCAGGTCTAAACCAGGTCTAAACCAGGACTAAACCAGGTCTAAACCAGGACTAAACCAGGTCTAAACCAGGACTAAACCAGGACTAAACCAGGACTAAACCAGGTCTAAACCAGGTCTAAACCAGGACTAAACCAGGTCTAAACCGGGTCTAAACCAGGTCTAAACCAGGTCTAAACCAGGTCTAAACCAGGTCTAAACCAGGTCTAAACCAGAAGAGCAGAGCTGTGGACTTGTTCATCATCAGCAGAACTTTTATGTTTGCAACAGAATTATGGAATTCATGTGAATAAAGTGAAACTAAACACAAAAGTGTGGACACCTGTTCGACCAATCACCTTACAGACCCCGCCCCTCCTCCAGACCCGGGGGCGGGGTCTGCAGAAGGGGCGGGGTCTCGGTCACTCACCGTCCTCGCTGAAGTCGTCCACCAGGATGATCTCGTGGATGAGGTGAACTGGAGTCCGGTTCAGAACACTGAAAGAGACAAACACCATCAGACCCTGAAAACACCCTGTTCCACCCGCTGATGTCATCGTGTGGTCATACAGGAAGTGCTCCACTGTGTTTTTAAACGACACAACACTGAGAAAGACAAAGTGGAAGAGGAAGAGAAGAACAAATGGAGAGAAAAGAGGGAGGAGAGGAGGAGAGAAAAGAGAGGAGAGGAGATAGGGAAGGAGAGAGGAGATAGGGAAGGAGAAAGGAGATAGGGAAGGAGAGGAGAGGAAAAAGAGAAGAAAAAGGGAGAGGAGGGTTTGTCACGGCTGATAAAGAGGTGGTGCTGCTGCCAGTGCGAGATAGGGACAAAATAATACTGAAGATTCAGAGTTAGAGAAGGAGAGAAGGAGGGAGAGAAGGAGGGAGAGAAGGAGGGAGGGAGGGGGAAGGAATGAGAGGAAGAAAGAGAAAGAAGGAGAGAGAGAGGAGAGAAGAGGAGAGAAGAAGAGGTAGATACGGTCGAATTTACAGAGATTTCATACTTAGAAGAGAGAGAGAGATGGAGAGAGAAAGAGAGGAGAGAGAGGGATGAGAGAGGGATGGAGGGAGAGGAAAGACAAAGAGACAGAGAAAAGAGAGAGATGGGGTAGAGTAAAGAGGAAAAGGAGAGAAGGAGGGAGGAGGTGTAAAAGGAGAAAAGGATTATTACGGAACTTTCTGAAGAATTCCTCTAGAACGTTCCTGAACCCATACCGATATTCGATATTTGCCGATATCGAGCTGCTAAAATCCAAAACAATATCGGTCTCTTTTCCTTTCAATAAAACTCCCTCCATCCCATTCACCGACTCCACCTCCTCTTTCCTCCCATCCCTCGCTCCTTTTACCGCTTCACTCTCTCCCTTCTTCTCTCTTTTTCCCTCTCTCCCTTCTTCTCTCTCTCTTTCCCTCTCTCCCTTCTTCTCTTTTTCCCTCTTTCCCTTCCTCTTCTCTCTTTCCCTCTCTCCCTTCCTCTTCTCTCTTTCCCTCTCTCCCTTCTTCTTCTCTCTCTTTCCCTCTCTCCCTTCTTCTTCTCTCTCTCTCTTTCCCTCTCTCCCTTCTTCTCTCTTTCCCTCTCTCCCTTCTTCTTCTCTCTCTCTCTTTCCCTCTCTCCCTTCTTCTCTCTTTCCCTCTCTCCCTTCTTCTCTCTTTCCCTCTCTCCCTTCTTCTTCTCTCTCTTTCCCTCTCTCCCTTCTTCTCTCTTTTTCCCTCTCTCCCTTCCTCTTCTCTCTCTTTCCCTCTCTCCCTTCTTCTTCTCTCTCTCTCTTTCCCTCTCTCCCTTCTTCTCTCTTTCCCTCTCTCCCTTCTTCTCTCTTTTTCCCTCTCTCCCTTCCTCTTCTCTCCCTCTCTCTCTTTCCCTCTCTCCCTTCCTCTTCTCTCTCTCTTTCCCTCTCTCCCTTCTTCTTCTCTCTCTTTCCCTCTCTCCCTTCCTCTTCTCTCTTTCCCTCTCTCCCTTCTTCTCTCCTTTTCCCTCTCTCCCTTCCTCTTCTCTCTCTCTTTCCCTCTCTCCCTTCTTCTTCTCTCTCTCTCTTTCCCTCTCTCCCTTCTTCTCTCTTTCCCTCTCTCCCTTCCTCTTCTCTCTTTCCCTCTCTCCCTTCTTCTTCTCTCTCTTTCCCTCTCTCCCTTCTTCTTCTCTCTTTCCCTCTCTCCCTTCCTCTTCTCTCTTTCCCTCTCTCCCTTCTTCTTCTCTCTCTTTCCCTCTCTCCCTTCTTCTTCTCTCTCTCTCTTTCCCTCTCTCCCTTCTTCTCTTTTTCCCTCTTTCCTTCCTCTTCTCTCTTTCCCTCTCTCCCTTCTTCTTCTCTCTCTCTCTCTTTCCCTCTCTCCCTTCTTCTTCTCTCTCTCTCTTTCCCTCTCTCCCTTCTTCTTCTCTCTCTTTCCCTCTCTCCCTTCTTCTCTCTCTTTCCCTCTCTCCCTTCTTCTCTTTTTCCCTCTTTCCCTTCCTCTTCTCTCTTTCCCTCTCTCCCTTCTTCTTCTCTCTCTCTCTTTCCCTCTCTCCCTTCTTCTTCTCTCTCTCTCTTTCCCTCTCTCCCTTCCTCTTCTCTCTCTCTCTTTCCCTCTCTCCCTTCTTCTTCTCTCTCTCTCTTTCCCTCTCTCCCTTCTTCTTCTCTCTCTCTCTTTCCCTCTCTCCCTTCTTCTCTCTCTTTCCCTCTCTCCCTTCCTCTTCTCTCCCTCTCTCTTTCCCTCTCTCCCTTCTTCTTCTCACTCTCTCTTTCCCTCTCCCCCTTCTTCTTCTCTCTCTCTCTTTCCCTCTCTCCCTTCTTCTTCTCTCTCTCTCTTTCCCTCTCTCCCTTCTTCTTCTCTCTCTCTCTTTCCCTCTCTCCCTTCTTCTTCTCTCTCTCTCTTTCCCTCTCTCCCTTCTTCTTCTCTCTTTCCCTCTCTCCCTTCTTCTTCTCTCTCTCTCTTTCCCTCTCTCCCTTCTTCTCTTTTTTCCCTCTTTCCCTTCCTCTTCTCTCTTTCCCTCTCTCCCTTCTTCTCTCTTTTTCCCTCTTTCCCTTCCTCTTCTCTCTTTCCCTCTCTCCCTTCTTCTTCTCTCTTTTTCCCTCTCTCCCTTCCTCTTCTCTCTCTCTTTCCCTCTCTCCCTTCTTCTTCTCTCTCTCTCTTTCCCTCTCTCCCTTCTTCTCTTTTTCCCTCTTTCCCTTCCTCTTCTCTCTTTCCCTCTCTCCCTTCCTCTTCTCTCTTTCCCTCTCTCCCTTCTTCTTCTCTCTCTTTCCCTCTCTCCCTCCTTCTCTCTCTTTCCCTCTCTCCCTTCCTCTTCTCTCTCTCTTTCCCTCTCTCCCTTCTTCTTCTCTCTCTTTCCCTCTCTCCCTTTTTCTCTTTTTCCCTCTTTCCCTTCCTCTTCTCTCTTTCCCTCTCTCCCTTCCTCTTCTCTCTTTCCCTCTCTCCCTTCTTCTTCTCTCTCTTTCCCTCTCTCCCTTCCTCTTCTCTCTCTTTCCCTCTCTCCCTTCTTCTTCTCTCTTTTTCCTTCTCTCCCTTCCTCTTCTCTCTCTCTTTCCCTCTCTCCCTTCTTCTTCTCTCCCTTCCTCTTCTCTCTCTCTTTCCCTCTCTCCCTTCTTCTTCTCTCTCTTTCCCTCTCTCCCTTTTTCTCTTTTTCCCTCTTTCCCTTCCTCTTCTCTCTTTCCCTCTCTCCCTTCCTCTTCTCTCTTTCCCTCTCTCCCTTCTTCTTCTCTCTCTTTCCCTCTCTCCCTTCCTCTTCTCTCTCTTTCCCTCTCTCCCTTCTTCTTCTCTCTTTTTCCTTCTCTCCCTTCCTCTTCTCTCTCTCTTTCCCTCTCTCCTTCTTCTTCTCTCCCTTCCTCTTCTCTCTCTCTTTCCCTCTCTCCCTTCCTCTTCTCTCTCTTTCCCTCTCTCCCTTCCTCTTCTCTCTCTCTTTCCCTCTCTCCCTTCTTCTCTCTCTCTTTCCCTCTCTCCCTTCTTTTCTTTTTTTCTCTTTCCCTCCTTCTCTCTCTTTCCCTCTCTCCCTTCCTCTTCTCCCCCTCTTTCCTTCTCCCCCTTCTTCTTCTCTCTTTCCCTCTCTCCCTTCTTCTTCTCTCTCTTTCCCTCTCTCCCTTCTTCTTCTCTCTCTCTCTTTCCCTCTCTCCCTTCTTCTCTTTTTCCCTCTTTCCCTTCCTCTTCTCTCTTTCCTTCTCTCCCTTCCTCTTCTCTCTCTCTTTCCCTCTCTCCCTTCTTCTTCTCTCTTTCCCTCTCTCCCTTCTTCTTCTCTCTCTCTCTTTCCCTCTCTCCCTTCTTCTCTTTTTCCCTCTTTCCCTTCCTCTTCTCTCTTTCCCTCTCTCCCTTCTTCTCTCTTTTTCCCTCTTTCCCTTCCTCTTCTCTCTTTCCCTCTCTCCCTTCTTCTTCTCTCTTTTTCCTTCTCTCCCTTCCTCTTCTCTCTCTCTTTCCCTCTCTCCCTTCTTCTTCTCTCTTTTTCCTTCTCTCCCTTCCTCTTCTCTCTCGCTTTCCCTCTCTCCCTTCTTCTTCTCTCTTTTTCCTTCTCTCCCTTCCTCTTGTCTCTCTCTTTCCCTCTCTCCCTTCTTCTTCTCTCCCTTCCTCTTCTCTCTTTTTCCTTCTCTCCCTTCCTCTTCTCTCTCTCTTTCCCTCTCTCCCTTCCTCTTCTCTCTCTCTTTCCCTCTCTCCCTTCCTCTTCTCTCTCTCCTCCTCTTTGTCATCTTTCCATCTCTTTCTCTCCTTCCCCTCCTCTTTTCTCTCCGTCCTGACAGTCGTTCGTCTCCAGGTGCAGTTCACTGAATCAATATTGTGTTTTATTTGGTCCACTACATCCCTCCATCCCCCCATCCCTCGCTTTCTCATCTGAATATTATATTATGGTTCAGAGCACTGCCTGCTCCTCTTCACGTCCTCCCTCCTCCTCTCTCTCCCTCTCTTCTTTCTCTCCGTCCTGCTCTGACACCTCTGCACTTTTCTCAGACCATTAAACTCCACAATCCCCCTCCTCTTTTCTTCTCTCCATCCTCACTCTCTCTCCTTTAATGTTTGCTTCTTCACCTCCTCTCCTCCGCTCCAGACATCCACCCCCCCCTTTCTTTCTTTCTCTCCGTTCTCACTCGTTTTTCCCTGTGCTGGAAAAACCTGCAGTAAAAACATGATTCCAGGACCCGAGATTCAAGACCCGAGACTCCAGGACCCGAGATTCAAGACCCGAGACCTGAGACTCCAGGATCCGAGATTCAAGACCTGAGATTCAAGACCTGAGACTGCAGACCCGAGATTCAAGACCCGAGACCTGAGACTCCAGGACCCGAGATTCAAGACCCGAGACCTGAGACTCCAGGATCCGAGATTCAAGACCTGAGATTCAAGACCTGAGACTGCAGACCCGAGATTCAAGACCCGAGACTCCAGACCCAAGATTCAAGACCCGAGACCTGAGACTCCAGGATCCGAGATTCAAGACCAGAGATTCAAGACCCGAGACTCCAGACCCGAGATTCAAGACCCGAGACTCCAGACCCGTGACTCCAGACCCGAGACTCCAGACCCGAGATTCAAGACCCAAGACTCCAGGCCCGAGATCTGAGACTCCAGACCTGAGACTCCAGACCCGAGACTCCAGGACCCGAGACTCCAGACCCGAGATTCAAGACCCGAGACTCCAGACCCGAGATTCAAGACCCGAGACTCCAGACCCAAGATTCAAGACCCGAGATTCAAGACCCGAGACTCCAGACTCCAGACCCGAGATTCAAGACCCAAGACTCCAGGCCCGAGATCTGAGACTCCAGACCTGAGACTCCAGACCCGAGACTCCAGGACCCGAGACTCCAGACCCGAGACTCCAGGACCCGAGATTCAAGACCCGAGACTCCAGACCTGAGACTCCAGGACCCGAAACTCCAGGACCCGAAACTCCAGGACCCGAGACTCAATGACCCGAGACTCCAGACCCGAGACTCCAGACTTGAGACTCCAGACCCGAGACTCCAGACCCGAGACTCGAGATTCAAAACTCAAGATTCAAGACTTGAGTTTGGAACCAACCTTTAAAGGTCCCATGGCATGAAAAGTTCACTGAGGTTTTTGAACGTTAATGTGAGCCCCCCCCCCCCCATGGCTACAATGCAAAATGTGTAAACTGAGCATTTGTGATCCTTTTCCACGTTTGAAAAAAACACAGCTCAAACGGGCGATTCTGAACAAGGAAACTTTCTGACACTCAGGGAAAGGTTTCCACCCCCGTCTGGATGTCCACCCCCCGTCTCTGGAACTCACGCCCAGAGAATTTGGACCGCGAACGAGCTACGAAAAGCGAGATGTGTTTTTTTATTTGCCTGGAGACACGTGAGAGTGTTTCCAGGCTCGGATGTCCTTTATCCGAGCCTCCGAACCTCAGAAACAGCAGTGGTTTACTTTGATTTTCTGTGGAAATGTGTTTTTTTTCAATGGAAATCGTCTCATATCTTCCTCCGCTCTTAAAACACAGAAGTGGGTGACAGCGCACATCGCACCGCTAATCCAGGAAACACACCCCCACCCGCTGCACTGGCCTGTCTCTGTCCTCCTCATTTGTATTCAAGCAACAACGGCCAGAATAAAGAGTTTCAGAGACATATTTATGACTCTGACTGTGTTCATGAGGCTCTCTCATGCACTGAGTGTTGATTTTGAAGGATTCATTTACAGTATTAGGGAACCATTAAGGAGCCATATAAAAGCATCAAGAAGTACCATGTCATGGGACCTTTAAAAAGAAAAAAACAAAATTTTACAGTTTAATGAAAAAATGTTTTCAAAATATCTAAAGTTACAGAATCTCCTCGTGATGTCATCAGGTGAACAGTGAACTTTTCCCTTTAGTTCAGTCGAGATCAGCGATTCCAGGAGTGAAATGTGGAGTTTAAAAACACAGTGGAGCACTTCCCGTATCACCACATGATGACATCACGAGGTGGAACAGAGTGTGAAAACATCTCGTCTGTCACTCCTCCATCTCTCCGCTTTTAACCCCCCTTTTTATTCTCTCCATCTCCTCCCCTCTTTCTTTCCTCTACTTTCTCCTCTCTCTATCACTCTATCCTCCTCTCTCCTTCTCTATTTACTCTCTCCATCTTTCTCCTCTCTCTGTCTGTCTCTCTCCTCTCCGTTCATTCTCCTCTCTCTCGTTTATCCCTCCTCTCTCTCTCCTCTTTGTCCCTCTCTCTCATCCATCCCTCGTTTATTTGAGAAACTTAAGCAGAATTTCACAAATACAAACTCAAAATACAAACAAATACAAACTTATGTCACTTATGTGTGTGCACTTCCTTTTGCTCCAAATGGAGGAATAAAGGTGTTTCCTCCTGCTGCACCTCCTCACACACTCCACCTCCTCACACACTCCACCTCCTCACACACTCCACCTCCTCACACACTCCACCTCCTCACACACTCCACCTCCTCACACACTCCACCTCCTCACACACTCCACCTCCTCACACACTCCACCTCCTCACACACTCCACACTGAGCGCTGGGAGAATATATACAATATAATAAACACACTGAGAGGGACACACGCAATTCAACACATGGTATTTCTCACGCACAGCGCTTCTGTGCCCAGAAAATCGGTTAATGCAGGCACCGCGCGTTTTCAGCCGCTCCTCGGGAAAAATTGTTCACTCGCACCCCGAGTCCGCCTGGACTCCGAGTCCGCCTGGACGTCCAACTCCGAGTCCGCCTGGACGTCCAACTCCGAGTCCGCCTGGACGTCCAACTCCGAGTCCGCCTGGACTCCAAGCCCACCTGAACTCCGAGTCCGCCTGGACTCCAAGCCCACCTGAACTCCGAGTCCGCCTGAACTCCAAGTCCGCCTGAACTCCGAGTCCGCCTGGACTCCAAGCCCACCTGAACTCCGAGTCCGCCTGGACTCCAAGCCCACCTGAACTCCGAGTCCGCCTGAACTCCAAGTCCGCCTGAACTCCAAGCCCACCTGAACTCCGAGTCCGCCTGAACTCCGAGTCCGCCTGGACTCCAAGCCCACCTGAACTCCGAGTCCGCCTGAACTCCGAGTCCGCCTGAACTCCGAGTCCGCCTGAACTCCGAGTCCGCCTGAACTCCGAGTCCGCCTGAACTCCGAGTCTGCCTGAACTCCGAGTCCGCCTGAACGTCCAACTCCGAGTCCGCCTGAACTCCGAGTCCGCCTGAACTCCGAGTCCGCCTGAACGTCCAACTCCGAGTCCGCCTGAACTCCGAGTCCGCCTGAACTCCGAGTCCGCCTGAACTCCGAGTCCACCTGAACTCCGAGTCTGCCTGAACGTCCGACTGCAGTTTGAACCGAGCACTAGGGGACGTTTTTGGGCGTCATGAGGACGACACAGGTGCAGGAAAATGATGTTTTAATAAATATTCCAACCGCACAAAGAAACGTTTTTGTCGTCGGTCTCGGTCCACTGAAGGTCCAGACGGTGACGCCTGAGGACGTCTTTTCTCTTTTCTCCAGCGTCTTCTGAAAAAACGCTGGAGAAAAGACGTCCTCAGGCGTCCCCGTCTGGACCTTCAGTGGACCGAGACCGACGACCTACAAAACCATTTCTTTGCACAGCAGGAAACTTTTCATCTGTTCTACTTTCTCCTCCTCTCTAGACCTGGTTCAGTCCTGGTTCAGTCCTGGTTCAGTCCTGGTTTAGTCTTGGCTTAGTCCTGGTTTAGTCCTGGTTTAGACCTGGTTTAGACCTGGTTTAGTCTTGGCTTAGTCTTGGCTTAGTCCTGGTTTAGACCTGGTTTAGACCTGGTTTAGACCTGGTTTAGTCCTGGTTTAGTCTTGGCTTAGTCCTGGTTTAGACCTGGTTTAGACCTGGTTTAGACCTGGTTTAGTCCTGGTTTAGTCTTGGCTTAGTCCTGGTTTAGACCTGGTTTAGACCTGGTTTAGACCTGGTTTAGTCCTGGTTTAGTCTTGGCTTAGTCCTGGTTTAGTCTTGACTTAGTCCTGGTTAAGACCTGGTTTAGACCTGGTTTAGACCTGGTTTAGTCCTGGTTTAGTCTTGGCTTAGTCTTGGCTTAGTCCTGGTTTAGACCTGGTTTAGACCTGGTTTAGACCTGGTTTAGTCCTGGTTCAGACCTGGTTCTGTCCTGGTTAAGACCTGGTTTAGACCTGGTTTAGACCTGGTTTAGTCTTGGCTTAGTCCTGGTTTAGACCTGGTTTAGACCTGGTTTAGACCTGGTTTAGTCCTGGTTCAGACCTGGTTCAGTCCTGGTTAAGACCTGGTTTAGACCTGGTTTAGACCTGGTTTAGTCTTGGCTTAGTCCTGGTTTAGTCCTGGTTTAGACCTGGTTTAGACCTGGTTTAGTCTTGGCTTAGTCTGGTTTAGTCCTGGTTAACTCCTGGTTTAGACCTGGTTTAGTCCTGGTTTAGTCTTGGCTTAGTCCTGGTTTAGACCTGGTTTAGACCTGGTTTAGACCTGGTTTAGACCTGGTTTAGTCCTGGTTTAGTCTTGGCTTAGTCCTGGTTTAGACCTGGTTTAGACCTGGTTTAGACCTGGTTTAGTCCTGGTTTAGTCTTGGCTTAGTCCTGGTTTAGTCTTGACTTAGTCCTGGTTAAGACCTGGTTTAGACCTGGTTTAGACCTGGTTTAGTCCTGGTTTAGTCTTGGCTTAGTCCTGGTTTAGACCTGGTTTAGACCCGGTTTAGACCCGGTTTAGACCTGGTTTAGTCTTGGCTTAGTCCTGGTTTAGACCTGGTTTAGACCTGGTTTAGACCTGGTTTAGTCCTGGTTCAGACCTGGTTCAGTCCTGGTTAAGACCTGGTTTAGACCTGGTTTAGACCTGGTTTAGTCTTGGCTTAGTCCTGGTTAAGACCTGGTTTAGACCTGGTTTAGTCCTGGTTTAGACCTGGTTTAGTCCTGGTTTAGACCTGGTTTAGTCCTGGTTTAGTCCTGGTTTAGACCTGGTTTAGACCTGGTTTAGTCTTGGCTTAGTCCTGGTTTAGACCTGGTTTAGACCTGGTTTAGTCCTGGTTTAGTCCTGGTTTAGACCTGGTTTAGTCTTGGCTTAGTCCTGGTTTAGACCTGGTTTAGTCCTGGTTTAGTCCTGGTTTAGACCTGGTTTAGACCTGGTTTAGACCTGGTTTAGTCTTGGCTTAGTCCTGGTTTAGACCTGGTTTAGACCTGGTTTAGTCCTGGTTTAGACCTGGTTTAGACCTGGTTTAGTCCTGGTTTAGACCTGGTTTAGACCTGGTTTAGACCTGGTTTAGTCTTGGCTTAGTCCTGGTTTAGACCTGGTTTAGACCTGGTTTAGTCCTGGTTTAGACCTGGTTTAGACCTGGTTTAGTCCTGGTTAAGACCTGGTTTAGACCTGGTTTAGACCTGGTTTAGTCCTGGTTTAGTCTTGGCTTAGTCCTGGTTTAGACCTGGTTTAGACCCGGTTTAGACCCGGTTTAGACCTGGTTTAGTCTTGGCTTAGTCCTGGTTTAGACCTGGTTTAGACCTGGTTTAGACCTGGTTTAGTCCTGGTTCAGACCTGGTTCAGTCCTGGTTAAGACCTGGTTTAGACCTGGTTTAGACCTGGTTTAGTCTTGGCTTAGTCCTGGTTAAGACCTGGTTTAGACCTGGTTTAGTCCTGGTTTAGACCTGGTTTAGTCCTGGTTTAGACCTGGTTTAGTCCTGGTTTAGTCCTGGTTTAGACCTGGTTTAGACCTGGTTTAGACCTGGTTTAGTCTTGGCTTAGTCCTGGTTTAGACCTGGTTTAGACCTGGTTTAGTCCTGGTTTAGTCCTGGTTTAGACCTGGTTTAGTCTTGGCTTAGTCCTGGTTTAGACCTGGTTTAGTCCTGGTTTAGTCCTGGTTTAGACCTGGTTTAGACCTGGTTTAGACCTGGTTTAGTCTTGGCTTAGTCCTGGTTTAGACCTGGTTTAGACCTGGTTTAGTCCTGGTTTAGACCTGGTTTAGACCTGGTTTAGTCCTGGTTTAGACCTGGTTTAGACCTGGTTTAGACCTGGTTTAGTCTTGGCTTAGTCCTGGTTTAGACCTGGTTTAGACCTGGTTTAGTCCTGGTTTAGACCTGGTTTAGACCTGGTTTAGTCCTGGAGCCTCTTCACTCGTTCGTGTTTCGAGTGACCCACTGCTGAATGAGGGAGAGAAAGAGGATGAGAGAAGATGGTGTGATGATGAAGAGGAGGTGGAGGAGGGAGAGAGTGATTGATTGCCTGCGTGTGGCGGAGAGGTGGAAGGGGAACGAGGGATGATGAAATTGTATTTGAGGAGAAAAAGTTGAGAGCTGCAGTGGAGTCAGGACTAAACCAGGTCTAAACCAGGACTAAACCAGGACTAAACCAGGTCTAAACCAGGACTAAACCAGGACTAAACCAGGACTAAACCAGGTCTAAACCAGGACTAAACCAGGACTAAACCAGGTCTAAACCAGGACTAAACCAGGACTAAACCAGGACTAAACCAGGTCTAAACCAGGACTAAACCAAGACTAAACCAGGTCTAAACCAGGACTAAACCAGGACTAAACCAGGACTAAACCAGGTCTAAACCAGGACTAAGCCAGGTCTAAACCAGATTTAAACCAGGACTAAACCAAGACTAAACCAGGTCTAAACCAGGACTGAACCAGGACTAAACCAGGTCTAAACCAGGACTAAACCAGGTCTAAACCAGGACTAAACCAGGTCTAAACCAGGACTAAACCAGGTCTAAACCAGATTTAAACCAGGACTAAACCAAGACTAAACCAGGTCTAAACCAGGACTGAACCAGGACTAAACCAGGTCTAAACCAGGACTAAACCAGGTCTAAACCAGGACTAAACCAGGACTAAACCAGATTTAAACCAGGACTAAACCAAGACTAAACCAGGTCTAAACGAGGACTCAACCAGGTCTAAACCAGGACTAAACCAGGTCTAAACCAGGTCTAAACCAGGACTAAACCAGGTCTAAACCAGATTTAAACCAGGACTAAACCAAGACTAAACCAGGTCTAAACCAGGACTAAACCAGGACTAAACCAGGACTAAACCAGGTCTAAACCAGGTCTAAACCAGGACTAAACCAGGACTAAACCAGGTCTAAACCAGGACTCAACCAGGTCTAAACCAGGACTAAACCAGGTCTAAACCAAGACTAAACCAGATTTAAACCAGGACTAAACCAAGACTAAACCAGGTCTAAACCAGGACTAAACCAGGACTAAACCAGGTCTAAACCAGGACTAAACCAGGACTAAACCAGGACTAAACCAGGTCTAAACCGGGACTGAACCAGGACTAAACCAGGTCTAAACCAGGACTAAACCAGGTCTAAACCAGGACTAAACCAGGTCTAAACCAAGACTAAACCAGATTTAAACCAGGACTAAACCAGGACTAAACCAGATTTAAACCAGGACTAAACCAAGACTAAACCAGGTCTAAACCAGGACTGAACCAGGTCTAAACCAGGACTCAACCAGGTCTAAACCAGGACTAAACCAGGTCTAAACCAGGTCTAAACCAGGACTAAACCAGGTCTAAACCAGATTTAAACCAGGACTAAACCAAGACTAAACCAGGTCTAAACCAGGACTAAACCAGGACTAAACCAGGACTAAACCAGGACTAAACCAGGTCTAAACCAGGTCTAAACCAGGACTAAACCAGGACTAAACCAGGTCTAAACCAGGACTCAACCAGGTCTAAACCAGGACTAAACCAGGTCTAAACCAAGACTAAACCAGATTTAAACCAGGACTAAACCAAGACTAAACCAGGTCTAAACCAGGACTAAACCAGGTCTAAACCAGGTCTAAACCAGGACTAAACCAGGACTAAACCAGGACTAAACCAGGTCTAAACCGGGACTGAACCAGGACTAAACCAGGTCTAAACCAGGACTAAACCAGGTCTAAACCAGGACTAAACCAGGTCTAAACCAAGACTAAACCAGATTTAAACCAGGACTAAACCAGGACTAAACCAAGACTAAACCAGGTCTAAACCAGGACTAAACCAGGTCTAAACCAGGACTAAACCAGGACTAAACCAGGTCTAAACCAGGACTAAACCAGGTCTAAACCAGGACTAAACCAGGTCTAAACCAAGACTAAACCAGGTCTAAACCAGGTCTAAACCAAGACTAAACCAGGTCTAAACCAGGACTAAACCAAGACTAAACCAGGTCTAAACCAGGACTAAACCAAGACTAAACCAGGTCTAAACCAGGACTAAACCAGGTCTAAACCAGGACTAAACCAAGACTAAACCAGGTCTAAACCAGGACTAAACCAAGACTAAACCAGGACTAAACCAGGTCTAAACCAGGACTAAACCAGGTCTAAACCAAGACTAAACCAGGTCTAAACCAGGACTAAACCAAGACTAAACCAGGTCTAAACCAGGACTAAACCAGGACTAAACCAAGACTAAACCAGGACTAAACCAGGTCTAAACCAGGACTAAACCAGGTCTAAACCAGGACTAAACCAAGACTAAACCAGGACTAAACCAGGACTAAACCAGGACTAAACCAGGTCTAAACCGGGACTGAACCAGGACTAAACCAGGTCTAAACCAGGACTAAACCAGGTCTAAACCAAGACTAAACCAGATTTAAACCAGGACTAAACCAAGACTAAACCAGGTCTAAACCAGGACTAAACCAAGACTAAACCAGGTCTAAACCAGGACTAAACCAGGACTAAACCAAGACTAAACCAGGTCTAAACCAGGACTAAACCAGGACTAAACCAAGACTAAACCAGGACTAAACCAGGTCTAAACCAGGACTAAACCAGGTCTAAACCAGGACTAAACCAAGACTAAACCAGGTCTAAACCAGGACTAAACCAGGACTAAACCAGGACTAAACCAGGTCTAAACCGGGACTGAACCAGGACTAAACCAGGACTAAACCAGGACTAAACCAGGACTAAACCAAGACTAAACCAGGACTAAACCAGGTCTAAACCAGGACTAAACCAGGTCTAAACCAGGACTAAACCAAGACTAAACCAGGACTAAACCAGGACTAAACCAGGACTAAACCAGGACTAAACCAGGTCTAAACCAGGTCTAAACCAGGACTAAACCAGGTCTCAGAGGTGGACGTTCTTGGACAGGATAATGATCACATGTGGAGCACAAAAGTGTTTGTCGGAGGAAACAGCAGAACGTGAAAAACAGTTTGTCTGGAATGTTCCACAGTGCGGCATTAAAGCTCCATATCACTCTGGATTATTCTGTCCTCATGTTTCACACACAAACCTCTCAGACTGAAAACACTCTGTTCCACCTCGTGATGTCATCATGTGGTGATACAGGAAGTGCTCCACTGTGTTTTTAAACTCCACACACCTTCACTAGAATCATTTGGATCATTTCAGTCCTGGTTTAGACCTGGTTTAGACCTGGTTTAGACCTGGTTTAGTCCTGGTTCAGTCCTGGTTTAGTCCTGGTTTAGACCTGGTTTAGACCTGGTTTAGACCTGGTTCAGTCCTGGTTTAGACCTGGTTCAGTCCTGGTTTAGACCTGGTTTAGTCCTGGTTTAGACCTGGTTTAGACCTGGTTTAGTCCTGGTTCAGACCTGGTTCAGTCCTGGTTTAGACCTGGTTTAGTCCTGGTTTAGACCTGGTTCAGACCTGGTTTAGTCCTGGTTTAGTCCTGGTTTAGACCTGGTTTAGTGCTGGTTCAGACCTGGTTTAGACCTGGTTCAGTCCTGGTTTAGACCTGGTTTAGACCTGGTTTAGTCCTGGTTTAGACCTGGTTCAGACCTGGTTTAGTCCTGGTTTAGACCTGGTTCAGACCTGGTTCAGACCTGGTTTAGACCTGGTTTAGTCCTGGTTCAGACCTGGTTTAGTCCTGGTTTAGACCTGGTTTAGTCCTGGTTTAGTCCTGGTTTAGACCTGGTTCAGTCCTGGTTTAGACCTGGTTTAGACCTGGTTTAGTCCTGGTTCAGTCCTGGTTTAGACCTGGTTCAGTCCTGGTTTAGACCTGGTTCAGACCTGGTTTAGACCTGGTTTAGTCCTGGTTTAGTCCTGGTTTAGACCTGGTTCAGTCCTGGTTTAGACCTGGTTTAGTCCTGGTTTAGACCTGGTTCAGTCCTGGTTTAGACCTGGTTCAGTCCTGGTTTAGACCTGGTTCAGACCTGGTTTAGACCTGGTTTAGTCCTGGTTTAGTCCTGGTTTAGACCTGGTTCAGTCCTGGTTTAGACCTGGTTTAGTCCCAGTTCTGGCCTCATTAGGACTCGTTGATTGGACATTCTCTAAAATGTTCACGTCTTCAGGAGGTGATTAGCGTCTTCGCCGTGGACATGTGGAAGTTCTGATTGCGAAGAAGAAGAGCGAGGCTGATTACTCTTCAAAGAAACACCAAAACACCAAAACACCAAAACACCAAAACACCAGGCTGAAGAGGAAGCAAACAGAAACTCTCTCATACAGGTATATTTAATACATC
>JAVJIX010000325.1:80000-132500 GCA_036785185.1 Paratrypauchen microcephalus
AACTGTACGACAACAACTGTACGACAACTGTACGACGACAACTGTACGACAACAACTGTACGACAACTGTACGACAACTGTACGACAACAACTGTACGACAACAACTGTACGACAACTGTACGACAACTGTACGACAACAACTGTACGACAACTGTACGACGACAACTGTACGACAACAACTGTATGACAACTGTACGACGACAACTGTACGACAACTGTACGACAACTGTACGACAACAACTGTACGACAACTGTACGACGACAACTGTACGACAACTGTACGACAACAACTGTACGACAACAACTGTACGACAACAACTGTACGACAACTGTACGACGACAACTGTAAGACAACAACTGTACAACAACTGTACGACGACAACTGTAAGACAACAACTGTACAACAACTGTACGACGACAACTGTACGACAACTGTACGACAACTGTACGACGACAACTGTACGACAACAACTGTATGACAACAACTGTACGACAACTGTACGACAACAACTGTACAACAACTGTACAACAACTGTACAACAACTGTACGACGACAACTGTAAGACAACAACTGTACAACAACTGTACGACGACAACTGTACGACAACTGTAGGACAACAACTGTACGACGACAACTGTACGACAACAACTGTACAACAACTGTACGACGACAACTGTACGACAACAACTGTACAACAACTGTACGACGACAACTGTACGACAACAACTGTACGACAACTGTACGACAACTGTACGACAACAACTGTACGACAACTGTACGACAACTGTACGACAACTGTACGACAACAACTGTACGACAACTGTACGACAACTGTACGACAACAACTGTAGGACAACAACTGTACGACAACTGTACGACAACAACTGTACAACAACTGTACGACGACAACTGTACGACGACAACTGTACGACGACAACTGTACGACAACAACTGTACGACAACAACTGTACGACGACAACTGTACGACAACAACTGTACGACGACAACTGTACGACAACTGTAGGACAACAACTGTACGACAACTGTACGACAACAACTGTACAACAACTGTACGACGACAACTGTACGACAACTGTACGACCGCAACTGTACGACGACAACTGTACGACAACTGTACGACGACAACTGTACGACAGCAACCGTACGACAACTGTACGACAACAACTGTACGACAACTGTACGACCGCAACTGTACAACGACAACTGTACGACAGCAACTGTACGACAACTGTACGACGACAACTGTACGACAGCAACTGTACGACAACTGTACGACCGCAACTGTACGACAACTGTACGACAGCAACTGTACGACAACTGTACGACAACTGTACTACAGCAACTGTACGACAACTGTACGACAGCAACTGTACGACAGCAACTGTACGACAACTGTACGACAACTGTACGACAGCAACTGTACGACAACTGTACGACAGCAACTGTACGACGACAACTGTACGACAGCAACTGTACGACAACTGTACGACAACTGTACGACAGCAACTGTACGACAACTGTACGACAACTGTACGACCGCAACTGTATGACAACTGTAGGACAACAACTGTACGACCGCAACTGTATGACAACTCCCCCACGACAGATAATCCTCCCAACAACTGAAACAAACTCAGACTTTTATTTCAGCTTCACTCAAAACCCTTCGGAAGTGTCCTGCTCAAGGGTTTAACCGCACAAAGCTTTCAAACTCTACACTGACCAATACTCCATAATCAATACTCCATAATCAATACTCCATAATCAATACTCCATAATCAATACTCCATACTGATTCCACGATGAAAACAAAAACACAAACCTGAAGTCAAACATCAAACATGAGCACAGACTGTGGCTCTGCAGAGAACACAGAACAGCTAGAATACTCCACACTCCTCTTTCTCCTCCTCCTCTCCTCCTCCTCTCCTCCTCCTCTTCCTCTCCTCCTCCTCTTCCTCCTCCTCCTCTTCTCCTCCTCTCCTCCTACTCTTCCTCTCCTCCTCCTCCTCTTCCTCTCCTCCTCCTCTCCTCCTACTCTTCCTCTCCTCCTCCTCTTCTCCTCCTCCTCTCCTCCTCCTCTCCTCCTCCTCTCCTCCTCCTCTTCTCCTCCTCCTCTTCCTCTCCTCCTCCTCCTCTTCCTCTCCTCCTCCTCTTGTTTCTCGTCCGTTTTTCCATCTCTTCTTCGTGGTTTTTGGGTCGTGTCTCTGTGGGGGGTGGAGGACGTCTGTCCCCTGTGGAGGAGTCCAAATAAAACTCCCCTGTCCCCAAAGAGACAGAGGACACAGAGGACACAGAAGACAGAGAGGACAGAGAGGACAGAGAGGACGGAGAGGACAGAGAGGACGGAGAGGACGGAGAGGACAGAGAGGACGGAGAGGACGGAGGGGACGGAGAGGACAGAGAGGACAGAGAGGACGGAGAGGACAGAGAGGACAGAGGACAGAGAGGACGGAGGGGACGGAGAGGACAGAGAGGACAGAGAGGACGGAGAGGACGGAGGGGACGGAGAGGACGGAGGGGACGGAGAGGACAGAGAGGACGGAGAGGACGGAGGGGACGGAGAGGACAGAGAGGACAGAGAGGACGGAGAGGACAGAGAGGACAGAGAGGACGGAGAGGACGGAGAGGACGGAGGGGACGGAGAGGACGGAGGGGACGGAGAGGACGGAGGGGACGGAGAGGACGGAGAGGACGGAGGGGACGGAGAGGACAGAGAGGACAGAGAGGACGGAGAGGACAGAGAGGACAGAGAGGACGGAGAGGACGGAGAGGACGGAGGGGACGGAGAGGACGGAGAGGACGGAGAGGACGGAGAGGACAGAGAGGACAGAGAGGACGGAGAGGACAGAGAGGACGGAGAGGACGGAGAGGACAGAGAGGACAGAGAGGACGGAGAGGACAGAGAGGACGGAGAGGACAGAGAGGACAGAGAGGACGGAGAGGACAGAGAGGACGGAGAGGACGGAGAGGACGGAGGGGACGGAGAGGACGGAGGGGACGGAGAGGACGGAGAGGACGGAGAGGACGGAGAGGACGGAGGGGACGGAGAGGACGGAGAGGACAGAGAGGACGGAGAGGACAGAGAGGACAGAGAGGACGGAGAGGACAGAGAGGACAGAGAGGACACAGAAGACAGAGAGGACAGAGAGGACAGAGAGGACGGAGAGGACGGAGAGGACACAGAAGACAGAGAGGACAGAGAGGACAGAGAGGACGCAGAAGACAGAGAGGACAGAGAGGACTCAGAGGACATTATACCTGTGGGGTTTTGCCGTGTTTCATTCCAAATTGTATTAAATGAATCTCTTACCTGAAAATTGTGCACACAAAACTCCAGTACGACAATGTGAAAAAAGTTTGTTTTTTTTTTTTTACATTTTTTTAATTTATTAAAAATAAAAAAACTAAGAAATCACATTTAAATAAGTTTGTGATCGTCCTGGAGATGAGTCACAGGAACTGTCTGCAGACCTGTGACACGGGAACTGTCTGCAGACCTGTGACACGGGAACTGTCTGCAGACCTGTGACACGGGAACTGTCTGCAGACCTGTGACACGGGAACTGTCTGCAGACCTGTGACACAGGAACTGTCTGCAGACCTGTGAGAAGGAACTGTCTGTAGACCTGTGACACGGGAACTGTCTGCAGACCTGTGACACGGGAACTGTCTGTAGACCTGTGACACAGGAACTGTCTGCAGACCTGTGACACAGGAACTGTCTGCAGACCTGTGAGAAGGAACTGTCTGTAGACCTGTGACACAGGAACTGTCTGTAGACCTGTGAGAAGGAACTGTCTGTAGACCTGTGACACAGGAACTGTCTGCAGACCTGTGACACAGGAACTGTCTGCAGACCTGTGACACAGGAACTGTCTGCAGACCTGTGACACAGGAACTGTCTGCAGACCTGTGACACGGGAACTGTCTGTAGACCTGTGACACGGGAACTGTCTGCAGACCTGTGACACGGGAACTGTCTGCAGACCTGTGACACAGGAACTGTCTGCAGACCTGTGACACAGGAACTGTCTGCAGATCTGTGAGAAGGAACTGTCTGTAGACCTGTGACACGGGAACTGTCTGTAGACCTGTGACACAGGAACTGTCTGTAGACCTGTGACACAGGAACTGTCTGCAGACCTGTGACACGGGAACTGTCTGTAGACCTGTGACACAGGAACTGTCTGCAGACCTGTGACACAGGAACTGTCTGCAGACCTGTGACACAGGAACTGTCTGCAGACCTGTGACACAGGAACTGTCTGCAGACCTGTGAGAAGGAACTGTCTGTAGACCTGTGACACAGGAACTGTCTGTAGACCTGTGACACAGGAACTGTCTGCAGACCTGTGAGAAGGAACTGTCTGTAGACCTGTGACACAGGAACTGTCTGCAGACCTGTGACACAGGAACTGTCTGCAGACCTGTGACACGGGAACTGTCTGCAGACCTGTGACACGGGAACTGTCTGCAGACCTGTGACACGGGAACTGTCTGCAGACCTGTGACACGGGAACTGTCTGTAGACCTGTGACACAGGAACTGTCTGCAGACCTGTGACACAGGAACTGTCTGCAGACCTGTGACACAGGAACTGTCTGTAGACCTGTGAGAAGGAACTGTCTGTAGACCTGTGACACAGGAACTGTCTGTAGACCTGTGACACAGGAACTGTCTGTAGACCTGTGAGAAGGAACTATCTGTAGACCTGTGACACAGGAACTGTCTGCAGACCTGTGACACAGGAACTGTCTGTAGACCTGTGACACAGGAACTGTCTGTAGACCTGTGACACAGGAACTGTCTGTAGACCTGTGACACAGGAACTGTCTGCAGACCTGTGACACAGGAACTGTCTGCAGACCTGTGACACAGGAACTGTCTGCAGACCTGTGACACAGGAACTGTCTGTAGACCTGTGACACAGGAACTGTCTGTAGACCTGTGAGAAGGAACTGTCTGCAGACCTGTGACACAGGAACTGTCTGTAGACCTGTGACACGGGAACTGTCTGCAGACCTGTGACACAGGAACTGTCTTGAGGCACAAATCTGTGGAAGGACACAGAAAAGTTTCTGGTGCTTTGAAGGTCCCAGTGAGCACAGTGGCCTCCATTATTCGTAAATGGAAGATGTTTGGAACCACCAGGACTCTTCCTAGAGCCGGGCGTCTAAACTGAGCGATCGGGGGAGAAGAGCCTTAGTCAGGGAGGTGACCAAGAACCCGATGGTCACTTTGTCAGAGCTCCAGCGTTCCTCTGTGTCCTGTGGAGACAGGAGAGCCTTCCAGAAGGACCACCATCTCTACAGAAATCCACCAATCAGGCCTGTATGGTAGAGCAGCCAGACCAAAGCCACGCCTTAGTAAAAGGACCGTGGCAGCCCGTCTGGAATCTGCCAAAAGGCACCTGAATGACTCTCAGACCATAAGAAACCAAATTCTCTGGTCTGATGAGACTCTTTGGTGTGAATGCCAGGCGTCATGTTTGGAGGAAACCCGGCACCGCTCATCACCAGGCCAATACCGTCCCTACAGTGAAGCACGGTGGTGGCAGCACCAGGCTGTGGAGATGTTTTTCAGCAGCAGGAACTGGCAGAGCAGTCAGGACAGATACAGAGATGTCCTGGATGAAAACCTGCTCCAGAGCGCTCTGGACCTCAGACTGGACAACGACCCGAAGCACAGCCGAGAGTATGTCCCGCAATATGTCCGGGAGTATGTCCCGCAATATGTCCGGGAGTATGTCCCGCAGTATGTCCGGGAGTATGTCCGGGAGTATGTCCGGGAGTATGTCCCGGAGTATGTCCCGGAGTATGTCCCGCAATATGTCCGGGAGTATGTCCGGGAGTATGTCCCGGAGTATGTCCGGGAGTATGTCCGGGAGTATGTCCCGGAGTATGTCCCGCAGTATGTCCGGGAGTATGTCCCGGAGTATGTCCCGGAGTATGTCCGGGAGTATGTCCGGGAGTATGTCCCGGAGTATGTCCCGCAGTATGTCCCGGAGTATGTCCCGGAGTATGTCCGGGAGTATGTCCCGCAATATGTCCGGGAGTATGTCCCGCAATATGTCCGGGAGTATGTCCCGCAGTATGTCCGGGAGTATGTCCGGGAGTATGTCCCGGAGTATGTCCGGGAGTATGTCCGGGAGTATGTCCCGGAGTATGTCCCGGAGTATGTCCCGCAATATGTCCGGGAGTATGTCCCGGAGTATGTCCCGGAGTATGTCCGGGAGTATGTCCGGGAGTATGTCCCGGAGTATGTCCCGCAGTATGTCCGGGAGTATGTCCCGGAGTATGTCCCGGAGTATGTCCGGGAGTATGTCCCGGAGTATGTCCCGCAGTATGTCCCGGAGTATGTCCCGGAGTATGTCCGGGAGTATGTCCGGGAGTATGTCCGGGAGTATGTCCCGGAGTATGTCCCGCAGTATGTCCGGGAGTATGTCCCGGAGTATGTCCCGCAATATGTCCGGGAGTATGTCCCGGAGTATGTCCCGGAGTATGTCCCGCAGTATGTCCGGGAGTATGTCCCGGAGTATGTCTGGGAGTATGTCCGGGAGTATGTCCGGGAGTATGTCCGGGAGTATGTCCCGGAGTATGTCCGGGAGTATGTCCGGGAGTATGTCCGGGAGTATGTCCCGGAGTATGTCCCGCAATATGTCCGGGAGTATGTCCGGGAGTATGTCCCGGAGTATGTCCCGCAGTATGTCCGGGAGTATGTCCCGGAGTATGTCCCGGAGTATGTCCGGGAGTATGTCCGGGAGTATGTCCCGGAGTATGTCCCGCAGTATGTCCGGGAGTATGTCCCGGAGTATGTCCCGGAGTATGTCCGGGAGTATGTCCGGGAGTATGTCCCGGAGTATGTCCGGGAGTATGTCCCGGAGTATGTCCGGGAGTATGCCCCGGAGTATGTCCCGGAGTATGTCCGGGAGTATGTCCGGGAGTATGTCCCGCAATATGTCCGGGAGTATGTCCTGGAGTATGTCCCGCAGTATGTCCGGGAGTATGTCCCGCAATATGTCCGGGAGTATGTCCGGGAGTATGTCCGGGAGTATGTCCCGGAGTATGTCCGGGAGTATGTCCGGGAGTATGTCCCGCAATATGTCCGGGAGTATGTCCCGCAGTATGTCCGGGAGTATGTCCCGGAGTATGTCCCGCAATATGTCCGGGAGTATGTCCCGGAGTATGTCCGGGAGTATGTCCCGCAGTATGTCCGGGAGTATGTCCCGGAGTATGTCCGAGAGTATGTCCGGGAGTATGTCCCGGAGTATGTCCCGGAGTACGTCCCGGCGTACGTATGGGAGTACGTCCGTGAGTACGTCCGGGAGTACGTCCCGGAGTATGTCCGGGAGTACGTCCCGGAGTACGTCCGGGAGTACGTCCGGGAGTATGTCCCGGAGTATGTCTCGGAGTACGTCCCGGCGTACGTCTGGGAGTACGTCCGGGAGTACGTCCCGGAGTATGTCCGGGAGTATGTCCCAAAGAATGTCCGGGAGTATGTCCGGGAGTATGTCCCGGAGTATGTCCGGGAGTATGTCCGGGAGTATGTCCGGGAGTATGTCCCGGAGTAAGTCCCGGAGTACGTCCCGGCGTACGTATGGGAGTACGTCCGGGAGTACGTCCGGGAGTACGTCCGGGAGTACGTCCGGGAGTACGTCCCGGAGTACGTCCGGGAGTATGTCCCGGAGTATGTCTCGGAGTACGTCCCGGCGTACGTCCGGGAGTACGTCCCGGAGTATGTCCTGGAGTATGTCCGGGAGTATGTCCCAAAGAATGTCCGGGAGTATGTCCCGGAGTATGTCCGGGAGTATGTCTGGGAGTATGTCCCGGAGTATGTCCGGGAGTATGTCCGGGAGTATGTCCGGGAGTATGTCCGGGAGTATGTCCCGGAGTATGTCCGGCAGTATGTCCGGGAGTATGTCCGGGAGTATGTCCCGGAGTATGTCCGGGAGTATGTCCCGAAGTATGTCCGGGAGTATGTCCGGGAGTATGTCCGGGAGTATGTCCCGGAGTACGTCCCGGCGTACGTATGGGAGTACGTCCGGGAGTACGTCCCGGAGTACGTCCGGGAGTATGTCCCGGAGTATGTCCCGGAGTATGTCTCGGAGTACGTCCCGGCGTACGTCCGGGAGTACGTCCCGGAGTATGTCCTGGAGTATGTCCGGGAGTATGTCCGGGAGTATGTCCCAAAGAATGTCCGGGAGTATGTCCGGGAGTATGTCCCGGAGTATATCCGGGAGTATGTCCGGGAGTATGTCCGGGAGTATGTCCCGGAGTATGTCCGGGAGTATGTCCCGGAGTATGTCCGGGAGTATGTCCGGGAGTATGTCCGGGAGTAAGTCCCGGAGTACGTCCCGGCGTACGTATGGGAGTACGTCCGGGAGTACGTCCGGGAGTACGTCCGGGAGTACGTCCCGGAGTACGTCCGGGAGTATGTCCCGGAGTATGTCCCGGAGTACGTCCCGGCGTACGTCCCGGAGTATGTCCTGGAGTATGTCCGGGAGTATGTCCCAAAGAATGTCCGGGAGTATGTCCCGGAGTATGTCCGGGAGTATGTCCGGGAGTATGTCCCGGAGTATGTCCGGGAGTATGTCCGGGAGTATGTCCCGGAGTATGTCCGGGAGTATGCCCCGGAGTATGTCCCGGAGTATGTCCGGGAGTATGTCCGGGAGTATGTGCCGCAATATGTCCGGGAGTATGTCCTGGAGTATGTCCCGCAGTATGTCCGGGAGTATGTCCCGCAATATGTCCGGGAGTATGTCCGGGAGTATGTCCGGGAGTATGTCCCGGAGTATGTCCCGGAGTATGTCCGGGAGTATGTCCCGCAATATGTCCGGGAGTATGTCCCGGAGTATGTCCCGCAGTATGTCCGGGAGTATGTCCCGGAGTATGTCCCGCAATATGTCCGGGAGTATGTCCCGGAGTATGTCCGGGAGTATGTCCCGCAGTATGTCCGGGAGTATGTCCCGGAGTATGTCCAGGAGTATGTCCGGGAGTATGTCCCGGAGTACGTCCCGGCGTACGTATGGGAGTACGTCCGTGAGTACGTCCGGGAGTACGTCCCGGAGTATGTCCAGGAGTACGTCCCGGAGTACGTCCGGGAGTACGTCCGGGAGTATGTCCCGGAGTATGTCTCGGAGTACGTCCCGGCGTACGTCTGGGAGTACGTCCGGGAGTACGTCCCGGAGTATGTCCTGGAGTATGTCCGGGAGTATGTCCCGGAGTATGTCCCAAAGAATGTCCGGGAGTATGTCCGGGAGTATGTCCCGGAGTATGTCCGGGAGTATGTCCGGGAGTATGTCCGGGAGTATGTCCCGGAGTAAGTCCCGGAGTACGTCCCGGCGTACGTATGGGAGTACGTCCGGGAGTACGTCCGGGAGTACGTCCCGGAGTACGTCCGGGAGTATGTCCCGGAGTATGTCCCGGAGTATGTCTCGGAGTACGTCCCGGCGTACGTCCGGGAGTACGTCCCGGAGTATGTCCTGGAGTATGTCCGGGAGTATGTCCCAAAGAATGTCCGGGAGTATGTCCGGGAGTATGTCCCGGAGTATGTCCGGGAGTATGTCCGGGAGTATGTCCGGGAGTATGTCCCGGAGTATGTCCGGGAGTATGTCCCGGAGTATGTCCGGGAGTATGTCCGGGAGTATGTCCGGGAGTAAGTCCCGGAGTACGTCCCGGCGTACGTATGGGAGTACGTCCGGGAGTACGTCCGGGAGTACGTCCCGGAGTACGTCCGGGAGTATGTCCCGGAGTATGTCCCGGAGTATGTCTCGGAGTACGTCCCGGCGTACGTCCGGGAGTACGTCCCGGAGTATGTCCTGGAGTATGTCCGGGAGTATGTCCCAAAGAATGTCCGGGAGTATGTCCGGGAGTATGTCCGGGAGTATGTCCGGGAGTATGTCCGGGAGTATGTCCCGGAGTATGTCCCGGAGTATGTCCGGGAGTATGTCCGGGAGTATGTCCGGGAGTATGTCCGGGAGTATGTCCGGGAGTATGTCCGGGAGTGGCCCAGCCAGAGTCCAGGCCTGAATCCGACTGAACATCTCTGGAGAGTAGGGATGCACCGATGTGAAAATTTTAGCCGATACTGATATCCGATATTAATGTTGCTGTTATCGGCAATACTGATTTTATAGAGACTGAAAATCGTGCAAAATGAAATTTTGAATGTCTTCTTTTATTTTCAAAACGTGTTTTGACTCCTGATTTATTTTATTTTTTTCTCAATTTCAAAATTTTTTTATAGTGTAACTTTGTGTTCTGCGTCCTGATTGGCTAAGGGACCATTGTCGACCAGGACTAAATGCGGACTAAACCAGGTCTAGACCTGGACTAAACCAGGACTAGACCAGGACTAGACCAGGATTAAACCACGGCGTGCGGCTTTTTGCCTGGTTTCGTGCGGCTCTTTGCCTGGTTTCGTGCGGCTCTTGCGTTCGTTCATGTCGAGGTTTGATGTGCTCGGACTGCTCCTCCTCCTGAGGTTTGGACACGGGTCTCGTGGTCGCAGCCCCGGGTGGGACGCGCGGTCTCGCGCCGGATTTGAGCACGACGAGCCCCCCCCCACGCTTCACTATTAAAACATTTTGTTGAAAATCTACAAATGTTTGAGTGTTTAAACTAGAGAGAAATGTGAGAAAAGGTTCATTCGAGGGATTACTGTACTGACAAATATCGGTAGTTAATATCGGCCCACTTTTACACATCGGGCCGATACCGATATGCCAATATATTTTCCCCAATATCGGCCGATACCGATGTTAATGCCGATATATCGTGCATCCCTACTGGAGAGACCTGAAGATGGCCGTGCACAGACGTCTCCCACTGAAGAAGAATGGGCAAAACTGCCTAACGATGGGTGTGCTAAGATTGTGGCGTCATATTCAAAAAGAATCGAGGCTGTAACTGTGGAGCAACAAAGTATTAAGTAAAGGCTGTGAATACTTATGTAAATGTGATTTCTTAATTTTCTATTTTTAATAAATCCAAAAAATGTTTTTAAAAAAAACAACTTTTGTCACATTGTCATACTGGAGTTTTGTGTGTAGAATTTTGAGGTAAGAGATTCATTTAATACAATTTGGAATGAGGCTGTAACATGACAAAATGTGGACAAATGAAGCGCTGTGAATACTTTCCGGAGGCACTGTACATCATGTTCTGTTGAAATGCTGCATTGGCTGTTTGACATAGACTTGTGGGCGGAGCCTCGTACTGCTAACTGTATAGAGGGTTTGAAAAGGGCCCAGGAGAGATCACTGGATGACTCAAACAGCATGAGGACTCTGAAAGGTCTTCAGGCAGGTTTGCGATGCAGAGGACCTCCTCTTCAATTTACGAACAAACAAATGAACGGAAAAAGGCGAAATCAGGACAAACTGAAACCTGAAACCCGATGATGTCATTAGGGTAATCCAAGAAACAAACCTGAGAACTCCTCCAAACCTGAGAACTTCCCCTAAACCTGAGAACTTCCCCTAAACCTGAGAACTTCCTCCAAACCCGAGAACTTCCTCCAAACCCGAGAACTTCCTGTAAACCTGAGAACTTCCCCTAAACCTGAGAACTTCCTCCAAACCCGAGAACTTCCTGTAAACCCGAGAACTTCCTCCAAACCCGAGAACTTCCCCTAAACCTGAGAACTTCCTCCAAACCCGAGAACTTCCTCCAAACCTAAGAACTTCCTCCAAACCTGAGAACTTCCTCTAAACCCGAGAACTTCCTCCAAACCTAAGAACTTCCTCCAAACCTGAGAACTTCCTCCAAACCTGAGAACTTCCTCCAAACCTGAGAACTTCCTGTAAACCTGAGAACTTCCTCCAAACCCGAGAACTTCCTCCAAACCCGAGAACTTCCTCCAAACCCGAGAACTTCCTCCAAACCCGAGAACTTCCTCCAAACCCGAGAACTTCCTGTAAACCTGAGAACTTCCTCTAAACCCGAGAACTTCCTCCAAACCTAAGAACTTCCTCCAAACCCGAGAACTTCCTGTAAACCTGAGAACTTCCTCCAAACCTGAGAACTTCCTCTAAACCTGAGAACTTCCTCCAAACCCGAGAACTTCCTCCAAACCCGAGAACTTCCTGTAAACCTGACACAGAAGTGTGACAAAAAGAGCAGAGAGCTGGTGGAGCGCCCCCTGTGGGCGGGTGCAGGACTCACCTTCTCACCGTTCGCAGTAACGTGGAACGAGCCTCGTTGTGGAACGTGATGATGATGGAGGTGGGAGGAAGATCAGAGTCGTAGTGAAGAGTCGAACACCTGAAAAACAAATTCAAACAAATCAACTTTAATTCTGAATCATCATTTTGAATTCAAAGCAGAATTCAATTTATTCAGATTAAACTTTTAATCTGAATTAAATCTCTCCCGTAAACGTGACAAACTTTTATTCAGTCACACGTGTGACAAATACAAAAACTAATACAAATAAAATAAATACAAATAAAAACAAACAAATACAAATAAAATAAATACAAATAAAATAAATACAAATAAAAACAAACAAATACAAATAAAATAAATACAAATAAAATAAATACAAATAAAAACAAACAAATACAAATAAAATAAAAACAAATACAAATAAAATAAAAAAACAATGAAATAAAATAAATAAAATAATAAAATAAAATAAATAAATACAAATAAAATAAATACAAATAAAATAAATACAAATAAAATAAAAACAAATAAAAAAACAATGAAATAAAAAAATAAAAAAATAAAAAAAATAAAAATAAAAACAAACAAATACAAACAAACTAAAAATAAATAAATACAAATAAAATAAATACAAATAAAAGAAATATACAAATAAAATAATAAACTAAAAATAAATAAATACAAATAAAATAAAAAAATAAAAACAAACAAATACAAATAAAATAATAAAATAAAATAATTAAAAGCAACCAAATACAAAATAAATTTAAAAAAAAATAAATAAATAAAAATAAATAAATAAAAACAAACAATCAAATAATAAATATAAAATAAATAATGAAATAAAATAAATAAAAACTGGTGGAGGGTCCGTCAAACATTTTTCTCCATGGAGATGTCATTGTTTTGTCTGGAATGTTCCACAGTATGGCATTAAACCATTCTATCTCCATGGAGACCAAACCAGATCAAGTTCCAGGTCAGATCTGTGGAGAAAAGCGTCAGACGGACCCTCCACCAGAAAAGTTACCAAAAAAATAAATAAATTATGGATTTAGTCGATTAAACAAATTTTTAAAAAATGTGGAGTTTCTCCTGATCTCAGAACACCTGATGATGTCATTAGGTGGTGTCCTCTGTGTTTTTTCTCATCTGAATAAGTTTGCAGAAAGCAGCTATTTCTGTAGCCTTATTTAAGCGTCACACACACTTCTGTCTTCGGTTTATTTTGTCCCTAATGTGAAATAAACGAATCCTCAAACATCCCGTAAACGATTCTTCAGATAACGAGGAGCTGAGCGCGTCGTCTGTTTATCAAACAAAGCTTCTTCTTTTGTCGCCGTGTCACCGTGAACGCCGCTGTGGCTCGCCGAACGCCGCTCTCGCCCGGGTTCATGTGGACTTTGAGAAGATAATTATACCCCAGGAACTGTCGCAGCAAAACAATCCTCGCTCCAAACACGCTCCAACAACAAACGGGCGACAGGCTAATGACACCAGATTACACTTCAGCGCCGTGTCAGAGCTCGAGACGCGGCGACGGCCACACGGAGCGCCGGATCTGCACACCGGGAGAGGCGCCCACACATTCCTGATCTTCTGGTTTAACGCCCGTTCACCTGAATCGCTCACGGCTCCGGGGATCAATAACGGCTCCACTTTCTGATCAGTCACCGAACTCACGTTTAAAAAAACGGATTTCCATGTCTGTGGATCTGGTTCAGTCCTGGTTTAGTCCTGGTTTAGTCCTGGTTTAGTCCTGGTTTGGTCTTGGTTTAGTCTTGGTTTAGGTCCTGGTTCAAGTCCTGGTTTAGTCCTGGTTTAGTCCTGGTTTAGTCCTGGTTTAGGTCCTGGTTCAAGTCCTGGTTTAGTCCTGGTTTAGTCCTGGTTTAGTCCTGGTTTAGTCCTGGTTTAGTCCTGGTTAGGATCCAGACCTGAGGAACACGAGGAGGAGTTTTGATTGGTTCTTTCAGTTTTCGTTTCCTGTGGAACGGACCGGCCGCTCGGGTCGGAGATTCTGGGTTTGACTCTTTTTCAGTTTTAAAACATTTTGTGATTTTGAGTCTAAAACTTCCACAAAAGTCAGACGAACGAAGAAAAGTGCAGACGCTGAAGGAAGCGCCGAGTCCGGGAGGGAGTCCGGAGAGAGTCCGGAGAGAGTCTGGAGAGAGTCCGGAGAGAGTCCGGAGAGAGTCCGGAGAGAGTCCGGAGAGAGTCCAGAGAGAGTCTGGAGAGAGTCCAGAGAGAGTCCGGGAGGGAGTCCGGGAGAGAGTCTGGAGAGAGTCCAGAGAGAGTCTGGAGAGAGTCCAGAGAGAGTCCGGGAGGGAGTCCGGGAGAGAGTCCGGAGAGAGTCCGGAGAGAGTCCGGAGAGAGTCTGGAGAGAGTCTGGAGAGAGTCTGGAGAGAGTCTGGAGAGAGTCCAGAGAGAGTCCGGGAGGGAGTCCGGGAGAGAGTCCGGAGAGAGAGTCTGGAGAGAGTCCGGAGAGAGTCCGGAGAGAGTCCGGAGAGAGTCCGGAGAGAGTCCGGAGAGAGTCTGGAGAGAGTCCGGAGAGAGTCTGGAGAGAGTCCGGAGAGAGTCCGGAGAGAGTCCGGAGAGAGTCCGGAGAGAGTCCGGAGAGAGTCTGGAGAGAGTCTGGAGAGAGTCTGGAGAGAGTCCGGAGAGAGTCTGGAGAGAGTCCGGAGAGAGTCCGGAGAGAGTCCGGAGAGAGTCCGGAGAGAGTCCGGAGAGAGTCTGGAGAGAGTCCGGAGAGAGTCTGGAGAGAGTCTGGCAGAGAGTCTGGAGAGAGTCTGGAGAGAGTCTGGAGAGAGTCCGGAGAGAGTCTGGAGAGAGTCCGGAGAGAGTCTGGAGAGAGTCTGGAGAGAGTCTGGAGAGAGAGTCTGGAGAGAGAGTCCAGAGAGAGTCTGGAGAGAGTCTGGAGAGAGTCCGGAGAGAGCCCGGAGAGAGTCTGGAGAGAGTCTGGAGAGAGTCTGGAGAGAGTCCGGAGAGAGTCCGGAGAGAGTCTGGAGAGAGTCTGGAGAGAGTCCGGAGAGAGAGTCCGGAGAGAGTCCAGAGAGAGTCTGGAGAGAGTCCAGAGAGAGTCCAGAGAGAGTCTGGAGAGAGTCCGGAGAGAGTCCGGAGAGAGTCTGGAGAGAGTCTGGAGAGAGTCCGGAGAGAGAGTCCGGAGAGAGCCCGGAGAGAGAGTCCAGAGAGAGTCCAGAGAGAGTCCGGAGAGAGTCTGGAGAGAGTCCGGAGAGAGTCCGGAGAGAGTCTGGAGAGAGTCTGGAGAGAGTCTGGAGAGAGTCCAGAGAGAGAGTCCGGAGAGAGCCCGGAGAGAGAGTCCAGAGAGAGTCCAGAGAGAGTCCGGAGAGAGTCCGGAGAGAGTCTGGAGAGAGTCCGGAGAGAGTCCGGAGAGAGTCCGGAGAGAGTCTGGAGAGAGTCTGGAGAGAGTCCGGGAGAGAGTCCAGAGAGAGTCTGGAGAGAGTCCGGAGAGAGTCCGGAGAGAGTCCGGAGAGAGTCCGGAGAGAGTCTGGAGAGAGTCTGGAGAGAGTCCGGAGAGAGAGTCCAGAGAGAGTCCGGAGAAAGTCTGGAGAGAGTCCAGAGAGAGTCCGGAGAGAGTCCGGAGAGAGTCCGGGAGAGAGTCTGGAGAGAGTCCGGAGAGAGTCTGGAGAGAGTCCGGAGAGAGTCCAGAGAGAGTCCAGAGAGAGTCCAGAGAGAGTCCAGGAGAGAGTCTGGAGAGAGTCCGGAGAGAGTCCGGAGAGAGTCCGGAGAGAGTCCGGAGAGAGTCCGGAGAGAGTCCGGAGAGAGTCCGGAGAGAGTCCGGAGAGAGTCCGGAGAGAGTCTGGAGAGAGAGTCCAGGAGAGAGTCTGGAGAGAGTCCGGAGAGAGTCCGGAGAGAGTCCGGAGAGAGTCTGGAGAGAGTCCAGAGAGAGTCTGGAGAGAGTCCGGGAGAGAGTCCAGAGAGAGTCCGGAGAGAGTCCGGAGAGAGTCCGGAGAGAGTCCGGAGAGAGTCCGGAGAGAGTCCGGAGAGAGTCTGGAGAGAGTCCGGAGAGAGAGTCCAGAGAGAGTCCGGAGAGAGTCCGGAGAGAGTCCGGAGAGAGTCCGGGAGAGAGTCTGGAGAGAGTCCGGAGAGAGTCCGGAGAGAGTCCGGAGAGAGTCCGGAGAGAGTCCGGAGAGAGTCCGGAGAGAGTCCAGAGAGAGTCCAGAGAGAGTCCAGAGAGAGTCCAGGAGAGAGTCCGGAGAGAGTCTGGAGAGAGTCCGGAGAGAGTCCGGAGAGAGTCCGGAGAGAGTCCGGAGAGAGTCCAGAGAGAGTCCGGAGAGAGTCCGGAGAGAGTCTGGAGAGAGAGTCCAGGAGAGAGTCTGGAGAGAGTCCGGAGAGAGTCCGGAGAGAGTCCGGAGAGAGTCCGGAGAGAGTCTGGAGAGAGAGTCTGGAGAGAGAGTCCAGAGAGAGTCTGGAGAGAGTCTGGAGAGAGTCCGGAGAGAGCCCGGAGAGAGAGTCTGGAGAGAGAGTCCAGAGAGAGTCTGGAGAGAGTCTGGAGAGAGTCCGGAGAGAGCCCGGAGAGAGAGTCTGGAGAGAGTCCAGAGAGAGTCTGGAGAGAGTCTGGAGAGAGTCCGGAGAGAGCCCGGAGAGAGAGTCTGGAGAGAGTCCAGAGAGAGTCTGGAGAGAGTCCAGAGAGAGTCCAGGAGAGAGTCCGGAGAGAGAGTCCGGAGAGAGTCCAGAGAGAGTCCGGAGAGAGTCTGGAGAGAGTCTGGAGAGAGAGTCTGGAGAGAGTCCGGAGAGAGTCCAGAGAGAGAGTCCGTGTGAGGAGCAAATCCATCTGTCCACTTTCCCCTCTTTATTCCCCCTCTCTTTCCCTCTCTCTCTTTCCCTCTCTCTCTCTCTTTTTCAGCTGCAGTTCACAAGCTCCAAACTCCAGAAAAAGATCAGAGGAAAGACGAGAGGACAGAGAGAAGGTAAACGGAGAGACAGACTCAGTGAGAGTCAGAGACGATTGGAATCAGCAAAACATCAGAGAGAGAAAAGAAGAAGGAAGAGAGAGAGAGGGAAGAGAGAAAAGAAGGAGAGAAAAGAGAGGGGTGGAGGGAGAGGGGGAAAGAGAGACAGAGAGAGTGGAGAGACGAGAGAAAAGAAGAGAGAAAGGACAGGGAGAGAAAAGAACAAGTGAGTGGAGAGAGAGAGAAAAGAAGAAGAGAGAGGGAGAAAGGGAGAGAGAAAAGAAGAAGAGAGGGGGTGAGAGACAGAGAGAAGAAGAGAGAGAGGGTGAGAGAAAAGAGAGAGAGAGAGAGAGAGAGAAAAGAGGGGGAAGAGACAGAGACAGTGGAGAGATGAGAGAAAAGAAGAGAGAAAGGATAGGGAGAGAAAAGAAGTGAGAAGGAGAAAGGGAGAGAGGAAAGAGAGAGAGAGGGGGTGAGAGACAGAGAGAAGAAGAGAGAGAGAGAGAGAAAAAAAGAGAGAGAAAAAAGAGGGGGAAAGAGAGACAGAGAGTGGAGAGATGAGAGAAAAGAAGAGAGAAAGAGAGGGAGAGAAAAGAACAAGAGAGTGGAGAGAGAGAAAGGGGGAGAGAGAGAGAGGGAAAGAGGAGAGAGAGAAGGGGGTGATATAAGAATCAGAGGGGGGATGATGAAGAGAGAGAGGGAGTGAAAAAGAGACAGGGAAGGAGAGAAAGAGGAAAGGAGAGAGGACAGAGGGAGGAGGGGAATGCAGCAGAATAAAGAGGGAGGGGAAAGGTGGAGAAGAGAGGGAGCGAGGGAGGAGAGATGGAGAGATAGAGTGAAGGAGGGAACAGAAGAGGAGAGAAAGGCCCTGGTGCATGATGGGTGATGTGATAAATACAGTGGAGTATTCCCCGAGCTCACTGCAGACAAAGAACGAGAGAAGACCCGCTCTACTCCTGGTTTAGACCTGGTTTAGTCCTGGTTTAGACCTGGTTTAGACCTGGTTTAGACCTGGTTTAGACCTGGTTTAGTCCTGGTTTAGACCTGGTTTAGACCTGGTTTAGTCCTGGTTTAGACCTGGTTTAGTCCTGGTTTAGTCCTGGTTTAGTCCTGGTTTAGACCTGGTTTAGTCCTGGTTTAGACCTGGTTTAGACCTGGTTTAGTCCTGGTTTAGACCTGGTTTAGTCCTGGTTTAGTCCTGGTTTAGACCTGGTTTAGACCCGCTCTACTCCTGGTTTAGACCTGGTTTAGTCCTGGTTTAGACTTGGTTTAGACCTGGTTTAGACCTGGTTTAGACCCGCTCTACTCCTGGTTTAGACCTGGTTTAGACCTGCTTTAGTCCTGGTTTAGACCTGGTTTAGACCTGGTTTAGTCCTGGTTTAGACCTGGTTTAGACCTGGTTTAGACCTGGTTTAGTCCTGGTTTAGACCTGGTTTAGACCTGGTTTAGTCCTGGTTTAGTCCTGGTTTAGACCTGGTTTAGACCTGGTTTAGTCCTGGTTTAGACCTGGTTTAGACCTGGTTTAGACCTGGTTTAGACCTGGTTTAGACCTGGTTTAGACCTGGTTTAGACCTGGTTTAGTCCTGGTTTAGTCCTGGTTTAGACCTGGTTTAGACCTGGTTTAGTCCTGGTTTAGACCTGGTTTAGACCTGGTTTAGTCCTGGTTTAGACCTGGTTTAGTCCTGGTTTAGTCCTGGTTTAGACCTGGTTTAGACCCGCTCTACTCCTGGTTTAGTCCTGGTTTAGTCCTGGTTTAGACCTGGTTTAGTCCTGGTTTAGACCTGCTTTAGACCTGGTTTAGTCCTGGTTTAGTCCTGGTTTAGACCTGGTATAGACCTGCTTTAGTCCTGGTTTAGACCTGGTTTAGACCTGGTTTAGTCCTGGTTTAGACCTGCTTTAGATCTGGTTTAGACCTGGTTTAGTCCTGGTTTAGACCTGGTTTAGACCTGGTTTAGTCCTGGTTTAGTCCTGGTTTAGTCCTGGTTTAGACCTGGTTTAGTCCTGGTTTAGACCTGGTTTAGACCTGGTTTAGACCTGGTTTAGTCCTGGTTTAGACCTGGTTTAGACCTGGTTTAGTCCTGGTTTAGTCCTGGTTTAGACCTGGTTTAGTCCTGGTTTAGACCTGGTTTAGTCCTGGTTTAGACCTGGTTTAGTCCTGGTTTAGTCCTGGTTTAGTCCTGGTTTAGACCTGGTTTAGACCTGGTTTAGTCCTGGTTTAGTCCTGGTTTAGACCTGGTTTAGTCCTGGTTTAGACCTGGTTTACACCTGGTTTAAAAGTGACATACTGTGGCTTTAAATCAGTGGTGTCAAACATGTGGCCCGGGGGCCAGATCCGGCCCTTCAAGTCCTTTAATGTGGCCCTCGGCTGATTTTCTAGAAAAATATTTTAATTATATTTTAATTTTCTGTTAAAATATTGGTAATTTCCTGTGCCTCTTTTCTGTGCAGTTTAGCATAGCAGCGTCTCCAGCGCCTCTGTACGTGGCCCCTCCCACCAGAGCCTCTGTGCGTGGCCCCTCCCACCAGCGCCTCTGAGCGTGGCCCCTCCCACCAGAGCCACTGTGCGTGGCCCCTCCCACCAGCGCCTCTGTACGTGGCCCCTCCCACCAGAGCCTCTGTACGTGGCCCCTCCCACCAGAGCAGCACAAATGAAGACTCGCCTCTTTCCAAACGCTCTTAAAGGAGCATCGTTTTGACTGTCGACCGTGACGCCCTCATCAGCAAAATGTCCAAAATGAGAAAAGTGGGACGCCGAGTGCAGGATTTTCCAACAAAAATTGACTAATTCCTATTTCAATGCTCAAAAAATTTAAATGTACGCAAAATGTGTAGATTTCCAGGTTTATTTAAATGAATATTTTATTGTTTTTAAATGCACCTTGAAAAAAACATTTTTTGGTATTTAAATCCCAGGACGTCTCAAACTGATTCGGTGAAACAGAAATATTGATACAATTTAATTAATCAAATTTAACTAAAATAACTTAACCAGGGCTAAACCAGGACTAAACCAGGTCTAAACCAGGACTGAACCAGGTCTAAACCAGGATTAAACCAGGACTGAACCAGGACTGAACCAGGACTGAACCAGGACTAAACCAGGACTGAACCAGGACTAAACCAGGACTAAACCAGGACTGAACCAGGACTGAACCAGGACTAAACCAGGACTGAACCAGGACTAAACCAGGACTGAACCAGGACTGAACCAGGACTAAACCAGGACTAAACCAGGACTAAACCAGGACTGAACCAGGTATAAACCAGGACTGAACCAGGACTAAACCAGGTCTAAACCAGGACTGAACCAGGACTAAACCAGGACTAATAGGAATGGTAAACCTGTACGCTCGGTGTGTTTACAACAAGTGGCGGTGCTCAGGGAATATAATCTTAAACACCACTACAAGACACGGCGTTTCGAACAATACAAGAACTTGAACGGAGAATTGAGAAGACAGAAGATAAATGAATTATTGCTGCGACTGAAGAAACAGCAGTCTGTGTTAGATTTGTGTTTCTCTGGACAAATATTTGGACTTATTGATATTTTTGGGGTATATTTTTGGGGTATATTTTTGGGGTATCTTTCAACATCACCGGCTCAGCACTATCCTGGATCAACTCTTACCTCACTAACCGTCAACAATTCATCCACATCAACAACTGCTCCTCCTCCACCGCTCCCCTATTGCAAGGCGTCCCCCAAGGTTCGGTGCTTGGTCCCCTCCTGTTCATCCTCTACCTCCTCCCCCTTGGAAGCATCATTCGCCGCCACGGCCTCCATTTCCACTGCTACGCCGACCATATTCAACTTTACATAACCACCAAATCCATCAACTCCACAACTCGCTCTTCCCTCACCCACTGCCTCTCTGAAATCAAAACATGGATGCAACACAATTTCCTACAACTAAACTGTGACAAATCCGACTTAATCATTATTGGCCCCAAAAACATCACCAAATCCACTCAAAACTCCCGCCTCCTCACCCACACCCGCTCCCGAGACCCGCCTCCTCACCCACACCCGCGACCCACCTCCTCACCCACACCCGCTCCCGAGACCCGCCTCCTCACCCACACCCGCTCCCGAGACCCGCCTCCTCACCCACACCCGAGACCCGCCTCCTCACCCACACCCGCTCCCGAGACCCGCCTCCTCACCCACACCCGCTCCCGAGACCCGCCTCCTCACCCACACCCGCTCCCGAGACCCGCCTCCTCACCCACACCCGAGACCCGCCTCCTCACCCACACCCGCTCCCGAGACCCGCCTCCTCACCCACACCCGCTCCCGAGACCCACCTCCTCACCCACACCCGAGACCCGCCTCCTCACCCACACCCGCTCCCGAGACCCGCCTCCTCACCCACACCCGCTCCCGAGACCCGCCTCCTCACCCACACCCGCTCCCGAGACCACATCACTCCTGTCCTCCAAAACCTCCACTGGCTCCCCATCCCTCAGCACATCCAATTCAAAGTCCTCCTCCTGACCCACAAAGCCCTCCATAACCTGGCTCCATCATACCTCTGTGACCTCCTGCACCGCCACACCCCATCCCGCTCCCTCCTGCACCTCCACACCCCATCCCGCTCCCTCCTGCACCTCCACACCCCATCCCGCTCCCTCCTGCACCTCCACACCCCATCCCGCTCCCTCCTGTCCCTCCCCTACAGGACCAAGCTCCGAACCTGCCCCCACCCTCTGGAACTCACTCCCACGACCTGTGACTGCTCTGACCTCCACCTTCAGAAAACTGCTCCAGACTCACCTTTTTAAAACTGCTTTTAATGTTTCTTAATGTTTAATGTTTTTCTGATTGTTTATTGTTTTGTTATTTGTTTTATTACTGATTTTACAGCGTCTTTGAGTGTCTTGAAAAGCACTTTATAAATAAAATGTATTATTATTATTATTATTATTATTAATATTATTATTATTATATTTTGAGGTATATTTTTGAGGTATATTTGGGGGTTTATTTTTGGGGTATATTTTTGAGGTATATTTTGGGGTTTATTTTTGGGGTATATTTTTGGGGTATATTTTGGGGTATATTTTGGGGTATATATATTTTTGAGGTATATTTTGGGGTATATTCTTGAGGTATATTTTGGGGTATATTTTGGGGTATATTTTGGGGTATGTTTTGGGGTGTATTTTGGGGTATATTTTTGAGGTATATTTTGGGGTATATTTGGGGGTTTATTTTTGGGGTATATTTTTGGGGTATATTTTGGGGTTTATTTTTGGGGTATATTTTGGGGTATATTTTTGAGGTATATTTTGGGGTTTATTTTTGGGGTATATTTTTGGGGTATATTTTGGGGTATATATATTTTTGAGGTATATTTTGGGGTATATTTTTGAGGTATATTTTGGGGTATATTTTGGGGTGTATTTTGGGGTATATTTTTGAGGTATATTTTGGGGTATATTTGGGGGTTTATTTTTGGGGTATATTTTTGGGGTATATTTTGGGGTTTATTTTTGGGGTATATTTTGGGGTATATTTTTGAGGTATATTTTGGGGTTTATTTTTGGGGTATATTTTGGGGTATATATATTTTTGAGGTATATTTTGGGGTATATTTTTGAGGTATATTTTGGGGTATATTTTGGGGTATGTTTTGGGGTGTATTTTGGGGTATATTTTTGAGGTATATTTTGGGGTATATTTTGGGGTGTATTTTGGGGTATATTTTTGGGGTATACTTTGGGGTATATTTTTGGGGTATATTTTTGGGGTATATTTTTGGGGTTTATTTTTGGGGTATATTTTTGGGGTATATTTTGGGATATATTTTTGGGGTATATTTTGGGGTATATTTTTGGGGTATATTTGGGGGTTTATTTTTGGGGTATATTTTTGGGTTATATTTTGGGGTATATTTTTGGGGTATATTTTGGGTATATTTTGGGGTATATTTTTGGGGTTTATTTTTGGGGTATATTTTGGGGTATATTTTTGGGGTATATTTTTGGGGTATATTTTGGGGTATATTTTTGGGGTATATTTTTTGGGGTATATTTGGGGTATATTTTGGGGTTTATTTTTGGGGTATATTTTGGGGTATATTTGGGGTATATTTTTGGGGTATATTTGGGGTATATTTTGGGGTATATTTTGGGGTATATATATTTTTGAGGTATATTTTGGGGTATATTCTTGAGGTATATTTTGGGGTATATTTTGGGGTATATTTTGGGGTATGTTTTGGGGTGTATTTTGGGGTATATTTTTGAGGTATATTTTGGGGTATATTTGGGGGTTTATTTTTGGGGTATATTTTTGGGGTATATTTTGGGGTTTATTTTTGGGGTATATTTTGGGGTATATTTTTGAGGTATATTTTGGGGTTTATTTTTGGGGTATATTTTTGGGGTATATTTTGGGGTATATATATTTTTGAGGTATATTTTGGGGTATATTTTTGAGGTATATTTTGGGGTATATTTTGGGGTGTATTTTGGGGTATATTTTTTGAGGTATATTTTGGGGTATATTTGGGGGTTTATTTTTGGGGTATATTTTTGGGGTATATTTTGGGGTTTATTTTTGGGGTATATTTTGGGGTATATTTTTTGAGGTATATTTTGGGGTTTATTTTTGGGGTATATTTTGGGGTATATATATTTTTGAGGTATATTTTGGGGTATATTTTTGAGGTATATTTTGGGGTATATTTTGGGGTATGTTTTGGGGTGTATTTTGGGGTATATTTTTGAGGTATATTTTGGGGTATATTTTGGGGTGTATTTTGGGGTATATTTTTGGGGTATACTTTGGGGTATATTTTGGGGTATATTTTTGGGGTATATTTTTGGGGTTTATTTTTGGGGTATATTTTTGGGGTATATTTTGGGGTATATTTTGGGATATATTTTTGGGGTATATTTTGGGGTATATTTTTGGGGTATATTTGGGGGTTTATTTTTGGGGTATATTTTTGGGTTATATTTTGGGGTATATTTTTGGGGTATATTTTGGGGTATATTTTGGGGTATATTTTGGGGTATATTTTTGGGGTTTATTTTTGGGGTATATTTTGGGGTATATTTTTGGGGTATATTTTTGGGGTATATTTTGGGGTATATTTTTGGGGTATATTTTTGGGGTATATTTTTGGGGTATATTTGGGGTATATTTTGGGGTTTATTTTTGGGGTATATTTTGGGGTATATTTGGGGTATATTTTTGGGGTATATTTGGGGTATATTTTGGGGTTTATTTTTGGGGTATATTTTTGGGGTATATTTTGGGGTATATTTTGGGGTATATTTGGGGTATATTTTGGGTTATATTTGCCGTGAGTTTTCTGATCCGCCCCTTTGGGATCAGACTCGGGTGGATATGGCGCCTGGACCAGAATGAGTCTGACGCTCCTGATTTAAATGAACCGTTTGATTTTGTGTTTTTCTTTAAACTTTGCCCTTCGTTTAAATCACTTTAAAACTAAACTAAACAATCAGAGAAAAAAAGAAAGTTCTCCTCGCTCGTTCCTGGTTTGGTTCTGGAGCAGATCCACGGACTGAACTCCTCCTGCTTCACTATTTTACCACAAACTTCAGATTTAAATTTAACTCGAGGAAAAAGAGAGAAAAGAAAAGAGACGGAAAGAGGAGGAAGAAGGAAGGTTAGAGAAAGAATTTAGGAAGAGAGGAGGAGAGAGGAGACCTGTAGAACTGGTTTAGATCTGGTTTAGTCCTGGTTTAGTCCTGCTTTGGTCCTGGTTTAGACCTGGTTTAGATCTGGTTTGGTCCTGGTTTAGTCCGGCTTTGGTCCTGGTTTAGACCTGGTTTAGACCTGGTTTAGTCCTGGTTTAGTCCTGGTTTGGTCCTGGTTTAGTCCTGCTTTGGTCCTGGTTTAGTCCTGCTTTGGTCCTGGTTTAGACCTGGTTTAGATCTGGTTTAGTCCTGGTTTAGTCCTGCTTTGGTCCTGGTTTAGACCTGGTTTAGATCTGGTTTAGTTCTGGTTTAGTCCTGCTTTGGTCCTGGTTTAGACCTGGTTTAGACCTGGTTTAGTCCTGGTTTGGTCCTGGTTTAGTCCTGCTTTGGTCCTGGTTTAGTCCTGCTTTGGTCCTGGTTTAGACCTGGTTTAGATCTGGTTTAGTCCTGGTTTAGTCCTGCTTTGGTCCTGGTTTAGACCTGGTTTAGATCTGGTTTAGTTCTGGTTTAGTCCTGGTTTAGTCTTGGTTTAGTCTTGGTTTAGTCTTGGTTTAGTCCTGGTTTAGACCTGGTTTATTCCTGCTTTGGTCCTGGCTTAGACCTGGTTTAGTCCTGGTTTAGTCCTGCTTTGGTCCTGGTTTAGTCCTGCTTTGGTCCTGGTTTAGACCTGGTTTAGACCTGGTTTAGTCCTGCTTTGGTCCTGGCTTAGACCTGGTTTAGACCTGGTTTAGACCTGGTTTAGTCCTGGTTTAGTCCTGGTTTAGTCCTGATTTAGTCCTGGTTTAGTTCTGGTTTAGTCCTGGTTTAGTCTTGGTTTAGTCTTGGTTTAGTCCTGGTTTAGTCCTGGTTTAGACCTGGTTTAGATCTGGTCTAGTCCTGGTTTAGACCTGGTTTAGTCCTGGTTTAGTCCTGGTTTAGTCCTGGTTTAGACCTGGTTTAGATCTGGTCTAGTCCTGGTTTAGTCCTGGTTTAGTCCTGGTTTAGTCTTCATGGGGTGACTACAGGAGCCTGGAGGTTTCATGTTTCAGGAAGTGAAGCTGAACCACAGCAGTGTTCTTCCCTTAAGGTTCTCATCCATCACTGTGTCAGATGCCCCTCCCCCCCCCGTGTGTGTCAGATTGTGTCAGATGCCCCCCCGTGTGTCAGATTGTGTCAGATGCCCCCCGTGTGTCAGATTGTGTCAGATGCCCTCCCTTTGCCTCAGGTTTGTTGAGTGTAAAAGCGCAAACAGGAACTGGAGCGAGAGAGGAGGGAGGGGGGTGGACTGCATTATGTTTACATCTGGTTTGGTAATAATACATTTAATATTAGACCTGGTTTAGTCCTGGTTTAGACCTGGTTTAGACCTGGTTTAGTCCTGGTTTAGACCTGGTTTAGACCTGGTTTAGTCCTGGTTTAGACCTGGTTTAGTCCTGGTTTAGACCTGGTTTAGTCCTGGTTTAGTCCTGGTTTATGGCGGCGCAGACACATGCAGCGGCCCTCTCAGTCCCAACGTTACAGGGTTTCGTGTGTTTTGTCATGTAAATGTTGTTTTTCTTCATCGACGTCTTTGTCATGTGAGCCTCCTCAAAGTCGCACATACAGCCGGGAGTTTCTGCTCAACATTAGCAGAAACAACGCTACAAACAACTCGTACGTCGAAGGGTTACGGGACACACTCAGAGACAGCGGCCTGCTCCGGGAGCTCTCACCACCACCGACCCCGACTCCTAGACCTCGTCCGCAGTGGAGGTGCCACAAGCGGCGTGAGAGGAAACAGAAGCGGGGTAAACGCAAAGGCGTTCGGAACAGGCGGCTAACCCGCGCAATCGTACTGGCTAATGTACGCTCGCTGGATAATAAACTGGACCACGTACGTTTACTTCGGGCTACGCTGAAGTCAGTGAGAGAGAGTTGTGTCTTTGTATTTGTGGAAACATGGCTTAACGACAGCATCCCCGACGGCGACATACAACTCGACCAGCTAGCATGCTACCGGGCGGACAGATCGCTCCCCGAAGGAGGTAAGACTCGCAGCGGGGGACTCTGTGTTTATATAAGCAGTGCCTGGTGTCGGGACGCTGTCGTGGTCTGTAAACACTGTTCACCTCTGCTAAAGACGATGATCATCAAGTGCAGACCGTTCTACCTGCCGAGGGAATTCACAGCCGTACGACTCCCTGCTGTTTGTATCCCTCCGAGCTCCAATAATAACAACAGGAGCGAGGCACTTAACGAACTGTACCAGCACGTGAGCGAGCAGCAAACTGCACATCCAGATGCTTTTCTCGTTCTGGCGGGCGACTTCAACGATACAGACCCAAAGTCCGTGATTCCCAAATTACAGAAACACATCAACTTTCCCACAAGGGAAAACCACATATTGGACAATGTTTACACGACCTGGAGGGGAGACTACAAAGCCCTCCCCTCCCCCACCTCTGACCACATCACTGTCCTGCTAATGCAGCATACAGGCCACTGGTCAAAACCACCAAACCAGATCAGAAGCAGGTCCGGGTGTGGCCAGAGGGTCCTGCTTCGCCACCACAGACTGGGAGATATTCAAATCACTGTTCGGGCAGAAGCCATGGCTCACAGGGAGGTCTACAGGCTGCTGAGGGTGAGGAGCGCTGCCTTCAGAGCTGGAGACGAGGTGGGCCTAAGGACAGCGAGGGCAAACCTGTCACGTGGCATCAGAGAGGCTAAGAGACGATACTCAAGGAAGATTGCACAGCGCTGCCACGACCGCAGAGACACGTCGAGTCTGTGGCAGGGGATACGGACCATAACGCACTACAAGCCAACGCCATAGACTGCCGACAGCTCCATCTCCCTGCCGAACGAGCTAAACAAGTTATTCACTCGCTTTGCGGCACACAACAGCACCCCAGCACAGAAGACTCCACCCCCTCCCGGTGACCAGGTGCTGACCGGACAGCGTGAGGAGATCCCTCAGCAGGATCAATGTACGCAAAACTCTGGGACCGGACAACATCCCTGGTCGTGTCCTGAGAGACTGTGCTGCAGAACTCACAGACGTCTTTACAGACATCTTCAACACATCTCTGAGCCAGGCTGTCGTCCCCACATGCCTCAAGACCTCCACCATCATCCCCGTGCCGAAGAAGTCGTCTCCATCGAGCCTTAACGACTACCGTCCGCTCACCCCCATCCTCATGAAGCGCTTCGAACGGCTCGTCATGCAACACATCAAGACATCTCCCCCCTCCACCCTGGACCCATTTCAATTTGCATACCGGTCTAACCGCTCGACCAATGATGCAATCTCCACAGTCCTCCAGTCACCCCCTCACACACCTGGACACCAGAGACTCATATGTTAGAATGCTGTTCACTGACTTCAGTTCAGCTTCAACACAATCGTCCCCCAGCAACTCAGACTCAAACTAGACAAGCTGGAGATCAACACCTCCATGTGCAACTGGTGCTGGATTTCCTGACAGGAAGACCGCAGGCAGTACGGGTCGGCAGCAACACCTCCAGCACCATCACACTGAACACGGGGGCTCCTCAAGGATGTGTGCTGAGCCCCCTCCTCTTCACTCTGCTGACCCACGACTGCACACCGTCACACAGCTCCACCCTCTTCATCAAGTTTGACCCACGACTGCACACCGTCACACAGCTCCAACCTCTTCATCAAGTCTGACCCACGACTGCACACCGTCACACAGCTCCAACCTCTTCATCAAGTCTGACCCACGACTGCACACCGTCACACAGCTCCAACCTCTTCATCAGGTTTGACCCACGACTGCACACCGTCACACAGCTCCAACCTCTTCATCAAGTTTGTGGATGATACGACTGTGTTGGTCACATCAGCGATGACGATGAAACTCACTATAGGAGCGAGGTGAGCCGCCTGGTCAAGTGGTGCAGGAACAACAACCTCTCCCTGAACGTGGAGAAGACAAAGGAGATTGTGGTAGACTTCAGGAGAGCACACACACAGCACGCCCCCCTCACCATCACCGGGGCTGCTGTGGAGAAGCAGCACCAAGTTCCTGGGTGTGCATATCTCTGAGGACCTCTCCTGGTCAAAGAACACTGCATCACTGACCAGTAAAGCCCAACAGCGACTCTACTTCCTCCACAAGCTGAAGAGAGCCAGAGCCCCAGCTCCATCATGAGCACCTTCTACAGAGGCACCATAGGTCACATCCTCACCAGCTGCATCACTGTGTGGTATGGCACCTGCACCGTGTCCTGCACCCGGAAAAAGCTACACCGAGTAGTGAGAGCAGCTGAGAGAATCGTGGGTGTCTCTCTCCCCTCCCTGCAGGACATCTACCGCACCCGCCTCACCCGCCTCACCCTCTGGGTGATCCCACCCACCCATCCAACTGCCTCTTCAGTCTGCTGCCATCAGGAAGGAGACTGAGGAGCCTCAGGGCCAAGACCAGCAGACTGAAAGACAGCTTCATCCACCAAGCTGTCAGGATGCTCAACTCTCTCCCAATCACACTGCTGCTGAAATCACACTGACACTGCTGCTTAAACCACACTGCTGCTTAAATGACACTGACATTGCTGCTTAAATGACACATTTGAGTTTTATTCCGCTCCACATTGTGTGTTTTACTTATTTGTATTATACACAAGCCTTTTGTACTTTTACTACAGGTATATGTGATGTTTTAGTAGTAGTAGTTTAGTTCTGGTTTAGACCTGGTTTAGATCTGGTTTAGTCCTGGTTTAGTACTGGTTTAGTCCTGGTTTAGACCTGCTTTAGACCTGGTTTAGTCCTGGTTTAGTTCTGGTTTAGACCTGGTTTAGTCCTGGTTTAGACCTGGTTTAGACCTGGTTTAGTTCTGGTTTAGTTCTGGTTTACACCTGGTTTAGTCCTGGTTTAGTTCTGGTTTAGTTCTGGTTTACACCTGGTTTAGTCCTGGTTTAGTCCTGGTTTAGTTCTGGTTTACACCTGGTTTAGTTCTGGTTTAGTCCTGGTTTAGTCCTGGTTTAGTCCTGGTTTAGTCCTGGTTTAGTTCTGGTTTAGTCCTGGTTTAGTTCTGGTTTAGTTCTGGTTTAGTCCTGGTTTAGTCCTGGTTTAGTTCTGGTTTAGACCTGGTTTAGTTCTGGTTTAGTCCTGGTTTAGTTCTGGTTTACACCTGGTTTAGTTCTGGTTTAGTCCTGGTTTAGTCCTGGTTTAGTTCTGGTTTACACCTGGTTTAGTCCTGGTTTAGACCTGGTTTAGTCCTGGTTTAGTTCTGGTTTACACCTGGTTTAGTCCTGGTTTAGTCCTGGTTTAGTCCTGGTTTAGACCTGGTTTAGTTCTGGTTTAGTTCTGGTTTAGTCCTGGTTTAGTTCTGGTTTAGTCCTGGTTTAGTCCTGGTTTAGTTCTGGTTTAGTTCTGGTTTAGTCCTGGTTTAGTTCTGGTTTAGACCTGGTTTAGTTCTGGTTTAGTCCTGGTTTAGTTCTGGTTTAGTCCTGGTTTAGTCCTGGTTTAGTCCTGGTTTAGTCCTGGTTTAGTTCTGGTTTAGTCCTGGTTTAGTTCTGGTTTAGTCCTGGTTTAGTCCTGGTTTAGTCCTGGTTTAGTTCTGGTTTAGTTCTGGTTTAGTTCTGGTTTAGTCCTGGTTTAGTCCTGGTTTAGTTCTGGTTTAGACCTGGTTTAGTTCTGGTTTAGTCCTGGTTTAGTCCTGGTTTAGTCCTGGTTTAGTTCTGGTTTAGTCCTGGTTTAGTCCTGGTTTAGACCTGGTTTACACCTGGTTTAGTTCTGGTTTAGTCCTGGTTTAGTCCTGGTTTAGTCCTGGTTTAGTCCTGGTTTAGTCCTGGTTTAGTCCTGGTTTAGTTCTGGTTTAGACCTGGTTTAGTCCTGGTTTAGACCTGGTTTAGTTCTGGTTTAGTCCTGGTTTAGTCCTGGTTTAGACCTGGTTTAGTCCTGGTTTAGACCTGGTTTAGTCCTGGTTTAGTCCTGGTTTAGTCCTGGTTTAGACCTGGTTTAGTCCTGGTTTAGTCCTGGTTTAGTCCTGGTTTAGACCTGGTTTAGTCCTGGTTTAGACCTGGTTTAGTCCTGGTTTAGTCCTGGTTTAGTCCTGGTTTAGACCTGGTTTAGTCCTGGTTTAGACCTGGTTTAGTCCTGGTTTAGTCCTGGTTTAGTCCTGGTTTAGTCCTGGTTTAGACCTGGTTTAGTCCTGGTTTAGACCTGGTTTAGTCCTGGTTTAGTCCTGGTTTAGACCTGGTTTAGTCCTGGTTTAGTCCTGGTTTAGACCTGGTTTAGTCCTGGTTTAGACCTGGTTTAGTTCTGGTTTAGTCCTGGTTTAGTTCTGGTTTAGTCCTGGTTTAGTCCTGGTTTAGTTCTGGTTTAGTCCTGGTTTAGTCCTGGTTTAGTCCTGGTTTACACCTGGTTTAGTCCTGGTTTAGTTCTGGTTTAGTCCTGGTTTAGTCCTGGTTTAGACCTGGTTTAGTTCTGGTTTAGTCCTGGTTTAGTTCTGGTTTAGTCCTGGTTTAGTCCTGGTTTAGTTCTGGTTTAGTCCTGGTTTAGTCCTGGTTTAGACCTGGTTTAGTTCTGGTTTAGTCCTGGTTTAGTCCTGGTTTAGTCCTGGTTTACACCTGGTTTAGTTCTGGTTTAGTCCTGGTTTAGTCCTGGTTTAGACCTGGTTTAGTTCTGGTTTAGTCCTGGTTTAGACCTGGTTTAGTTCTGGTTTAGTCCTGGTTTACACCTGGTTTAGTTCTGGTTTAGTCCTGGTTTAGACCTGGTTTAGTCCTGGTTTAGTCCTGGTTTAGTCCTGGTTTAGTCCTGGTTTAGTCCTGGTTTAGTTCTGGTTTAGTCCTGGTTTACACCTGGTTTAGTTCTGGTTTAGTCCTGGTTTAGTCCTGGTTTAGTCCTGGTTTAGACCTGGTTTAGTCCTGGTTTAGTCCTGGTTTAGTCCTGGTTTAGACCTGGTTTAGTCCTGGTTTAGACCTGGTTTAGTTCTGGTTTAGTCCTGGTTTAGTCCTGGTTTAGACCTGGTTTAGTCCTGGTTTAGACCTGGTTTAGTCCTGGTTTAGTCCTGGTTTAGTCCTGGTTTAGTCCTGGTTTAGTCCTGGTTTAGACCTGGTTTAGTCCTGGTTTAGTCCTGGTTTAGTCCTGGTTTCGTCCTGGTTTAGACCTGGTTTAGTCCTGGTTTAGACCTGGTTTAGTCCTGGTTTAGTCCTGGTTTAGTCCTGGTTTAGTCCTGGTTTAGTCCTGGTTTAGTCCTGGTTTAGACCTGGTTTAGTCCTGGTTTAGACCTGGTTTAGTCCTGGTTTAGTCCTGGTTTAGTCCTGGTTTAGACCTGGTTTAGTCCTGGTTTAGACCTGGTTTAGTCCTGGTTTAGACCTGGTTTAGTCCTGGTTTAGTCCTGGTTTAGTCCTGGTTTAGTCCTGGTTTAGACCTGGTTTCAGAACAATAGTTCCTCACAGATGTGGGAGTTGCTCGGTCATCACTAATCCTGCTCTTACCCACAATGCCCCGTTCACGCATCATGTGATCTCTCCCTCTGCGCTCCCTCGCTCTCTCCATCCTTTCATCCTCTCTCCCTCCTCCTTTTCTTCTTTCTCTTCTCTATTTTCCATCCATCTGTATCGTTTTTTCTTCCTCCAGTCTATATTTCTCCCTCCTTCCCTCCCTTCTTCCCTCCCTTCTTCCCTCTCTCCTTCCTTCTCTCCTTCCCTCCCTACTTCCCTCCCTCCCTCTCTCTTTTATCCGTTCTCTTGTTTTCTCGTTCTTCAGAGTTTATTTTTATGGTGAATTTGTCACAGCTCAGACTGACCTCAAGTCCAGGGTCACCAGCTCCTCCTCTGCTCCTCCTCCTCCTTCTCCTTCTCCTCTCCTCCTACTCTACTCCTCCTCTTCTGCTCTTCCTTCACTCTTTCTCAGCTTCTCCTCTGCTTGTCTCTTCCTTTGTTTTTTCCTTCTCTGCTCCTCCTCTCCTCTCCTCCCTCCATCCCTCCCTCTCCTCCCTCCCTCCCTCCCCTCTCCTCCCTCCCTCCCTCCCTCTCTCTCCTCTATTCCTCTCCCTGGTCCGTTCTCTTCTTCTCCTCCATTTGACTCGTTCTGTTGCTATGAGACAAATGGAGCGAAGTCGACGGAGACGAGAAATAATAAAGAGAAACCAGAGAAATACACGAATGAAAAGAGGAGAGGAGGAGGAGGAGGTGTTGAGAGGAGGAGGAGAGGAGGAGGTGTTGAGAGGAGGAGGAGAGGAGGAGGTGTTGAGAGGAGGAGGAAAGGAGGAGAAGGAGGGAAGAGAGAAAGAGGAGAGGAGGAGAAGGAGAGGAGGAGAAGGTGAAGGGGAGGAGGAGAGGAGGAGGAGGAGGAGCAGAGGATACTCCCGATACCCTGGACTGTTCTGTTTGTTTTGATGCGGTCGGCCATCTTGGTATGGTCCCAGGTTCTAATGAGGCTCAAATATAGAACACTCTTAAATATATAATACTCAGACATATTATCTCCTTGAACCTCCACCTTAACGTGCTGGAGGTGTTTGCCGGGTGGAGGAGTTTGATGGGTGGAGGTGTTTGCCGGGTGGAGGAGTTTGATGGGTGGAGGGGTTTGCTGGGTGGAGGGATTTGCCGGGTGGAGGGGTTTGCTGGGTGGAGGGATTTGCCGGGTGGAGGGGTTTGATGGGTGGAGGGGTTTGCTGGGTGGTGGGATTTGCCGGGTGGAGGAGTTTGCCGGGTGGTTGATGGGTGGAGGGGTTTGATGGGTGGAGGGGTTTGATGGGTGGAGGGGTTTGATGGGTGGAGGGATTTGCCGGGTGGAGGGGTTTGATGGGTGGAGGGGTTTGATGGGTGGAGGGGTTTGATGGGTGGAGGAGTTTGCCAGGTGGAGGGGTTTGATGGGTGGAGGGGTTTGATGGGTGGAGGGGTTTGATGGGTGGAGGGGTTTGATGGGTGGAGGGGTTTGCTGGGTGGAGGGATTTGCTGGGTGGAGGGGTTTGATGGGTGGAGGGGTTTGATGGGTGGAGGGATTTGCTGGGTGGAGGGATTTGCCGGGTGGAGGAGTTTGCCGGGTGGAGGAGTTTGCCGGGTGGTTGCTGGGTGGAGGGGTTTGATGGGTGGAGGGGTTTGATGGGTGGAGGGGTTTGATGGGTGGAGGGGTTTGATGGGTGGAGGGGTTTGATGGGTGGAGGGATTTGCCAGGTGGAGGGGTTTGCCGGGTGGAGGAGTTTGCCGGGTGGAGGAGTTTGCCGGGTGGAGGAATTTGCCGGGTGGAGGGGTTTGATGGGTGGAGGGGTTTGATGGGTGGAGGGGTTTGATGGGTGGAGGAGTTTGCCGGGTGGAGGGGTTTGCCGGGTGGAGGGGTTTGATGGGTGGAGGGATTTGCCGGGTGGAGGGGTTTGATGGGTGGAGGGGTTTGATGGGTGGAGGAGTTTGTCGGGTGGAGGGGTTTGATGGGTGGAGGGATTTGCCAGGTGGAGGGGTTTGCCGGGTGGAGGAGTTTGCCGGGTGGAGGAGTTTGTCGGGTGGAGGGGTTTGATGGGTGGAGGAGTTTGTCGGGTGGAGGGGTTTGATGGGTGGAGGGATTTGCCGGGTGGAGGGGTTTGATGGGTGGAGGGGTTTGATGGGTGGAGGAGTTTGTCGGGTGGAGGGGTTTGATGGGTGGAGGGATTTGCCGGGTGGAGGGGTTTGATGGGTGGAGGGGTTTGATGGGTGGAGGGATTTGCTGGGTGGAGGAGTTTGCCGGGTGGAGGGGTTTGATGGGTGGAGGGGTTTGATGGGTGGAGGGATTTGCCGGGTGGAGGGGTTTGATGGGTGGAGGGGTTTGATGGGTGGAGGGATTTGCTGGGTGGAGGAGTTTGCCGGGTGGAGGGGTTTGATGGGTGGAGGGGTTTGATGGGTGGAGGGATTTGCCGGGTGGAGGAGTTTGCCGGGTGGAGGAGTTTGGCGGGTGGAGGGGTTTGATGGGTGGAGGGGTTTGATGGGTGGAGGGATTTGCCGGGTGGAGGGGTTTGGCGGGAGCTTCATGCCCCTTTAGGGTGACCCAAACTGGTCGTGGGGGACGGGTCAGACTAAGAGCGGTTCAGAAGCTCCTATGAGGAGAAACACAGCAAGGCCAGTTACGTCGCCTGGATTGGTGTCATTGGGGCCCCACCACCCGCAGGAGGATCCATAGGGGCCGGTGCAAAGAGATTTGGGCAGCAGTCGAAGGCGGGAGCCTCAAGGGCCGGATCTCCGGACATGGAGACTAGCTCTGGGGACATGGAATGTCACCTCCCTGGCGGAAAGGAGCCTGAGCTCGTGCGGGAGGTTGAGCATTACCGACTAGATATAGTCGGCCTCACCTCCACGCACAGCCTGGGCTCTGGAATCCAACTTCTTGAGGGGGGCTGGACCCTCCATTCCTCTGGCGTTGCCCGCGGGGAGCGGCGGCGGGCTGGTGTGGGCCTGCTCATTGCCACACAGCTCAGCCGCCGAGTGTTGGAGTTCACCCCGGTGAACGAGAGGGTCGCGTCCCTGCGCCTTCGGGTCGGGGACAGGTCTCTCACTGTTGTGTCGGCCTATGGGCCGAACAGCAGTGCAGAGTACACGGCCTTCTTGGAGTGCCTGGGAGGGGTACTGGACAGTGCACCAACCGGGGACTCCGTTGTTTTCCTGGGGGACTTCAACACCCACGTGGGCAACAACAGTGACACCTGGAGAGGGGTGATTGGGAGGAACAGCCTGCCTGATCTGAACCCGAGCGGTGTTCTGTTATTGGACTTCTGTGCTAGCCACAGTTTGTCCATAACGAACACCATGTTCGAGCACAAGGGTGTCCACCAGTGCACGTGGACCAGGACGGAGGTCGATGATCGACTTTGTTGTCGTGTCATCTGACCTCCGGCCGCGTGTCTTGGACACTTGGGTAAAGAGAGGGGCAGAGCTGTCAACCGATCACCACCTGGTTGTGAGTTGGGTCCGCTGGCGGGGGAGGAAGCCGGAGAGACCTGGCAGGCCCAAGCGTATCGTGAAGGTCTGTTGGGAACGTCTGGTAGAGCCCTCTGTCAGGGGCACCTTCAACTCACACCTCCGGGAGAGCTTCTCCCAGATTCCGGGGGAGGCTGGGGACATAGAGTCCAAGTGGGCTTTGTTCTTGGCCTCTATTGTCGATGCGGCTGCCCGTAGCTGGTCATAAGGTCTGTGGTGCCTGTCGCGGCAGCAATGCCTAAACTTGGTGGTGGACACCGTTGGGCCAAGCATGCTACAGGCGGTCGCAGAGGCGGAGGAGTTCAGAGAGGCCATGGAGGAGGACTATCAGACGGCCTCAAAGAAATTATGGGAAACCGTCCGGCGCCTCAGGAGGGGGTAGCAGTGCCTCACCAACACTGTTTACGGTGTGGGTGTAGAGCTGTTGACTTTAACTGGGGATGTCATTGGCAGTGGAAGGGATACTTTAAGGATCTCCTCAATCCCACTGGAAAAGTCCTCAGAAGAGGCTGGAGACTCGGAGGCGGACTCATTCATCACCCTGGCTGAAGTCACTGAGGTGGTTGGAAAGCTCCTCGGTGGCAAGGCCCCGGGGGTGGATGAGATTCGCCCTGAGTATCTCAAGTCGCTGGATGTTGTGGGGCTGTCTTGGCTGACACGTCTCTGCAACATCGTGCGGCGGTCGGGGACAGTACCTCTGGACTGGCAGACCGGGGTGGTGGTCCCTCTGTTTAAGAAGGGGGACCGGAGGGTGTGTTCCAACTATCGGGGAATCACACTCCTCAGCCTTCCCGGTAAGGTCTATTCCAGGGTGCTGGAGAGGAGAATCCGACCGATAGTCAAACCTCGGATTCAGGAGGAACAATGTGGTTTTCGTCCCGGCCGGGGAACACTGGACCAGCTCTATACTCTCCATCGGGTGCTCGAGGGTGCATGGGAGTTTGCCCAACCAGTCCACATGTGCTTTGTGGATCTGGAGAAGATCGACCGTGTCCCTCGTGGGGTCCTGTGGAGGGTGCTCTGGGAGTACGGGGTTCGGGGCCCTTTGCTAAGGGCTGTTCGGTCCCTGTATGACCGGAGCAGGAGCTGTGTTCACATTGCCGGTAGTAAGTTGGACCTGTTCCCGGTGCATGTTGGACTCTGCCCTTTGTCACCGGTTCTGTTCATTATATTTATGGACAGAATTTCTAGGCGCAGTCAGGAGCCGGAGGGGATCCGGTTTGGGAACCACAGGATCTCATCTCTGCTGTTTGCAGATGATGTTGTCCTGATGGCTTCATCGAACCGGGACCTCCAATGTGCACTGGGGCGGTTTGCAGCCGAGTGTGAAGCGGCTGGGATGAGGATCAGCTCCTCCAAATCCGAGGCCATGGTTCTCGACCGGAAAAAGGTGGTGCCCTCTCCGGGTGGAGAGTCCTCCTCAGGTGGAGCAGTTCAAGTATCTCAGGGTCTTGTTCTCGAGTGAGGGGAGGATGGAGCGTGAGATTGACAAGCGGATCGGTGCGGCGTCGGCAGTGATGCGGTCGCTGTACCGGACCGTTGTGGTGAAGAGGGAGCTGAGCCGAAAGGCAAAGCTCTCGATTTACCGTCAATCTACGTTCCTCCCCTCACCTATGGTCATGAGCTCTGGGTAATGACCGAAAGGACGAGATCGCCGATACAAGCGGCCGAAATGAGTTTCCTAGGTAAGATAGGGTGAGGAGCTCGGAGTAGAGCCGCCGCTCCTCCACGTGGAGAGGAGCAGCTGAGGTGGCTCGGGCGTCTGTTCCGGACGCCTCCTGGACTCCTCCCTCAGGAGGTGTTCCGGGCACGTCCCACCGGGAGGAGGCCCCGGGGAAGACCCAGGACACACTGGAGGGACTATGTCTCCCGGCTGGCCTGGGAACGCCTTGGGGTCCCCCCGGAGGAGCTGGAGGAAGTGTCCGGGGTGAAGGAAGTCTGGGAGTCCCTGCTTAGACTGTTGCCCCGGCGACTCGGCCCCGGATAAGAGGAAAATGGATGGACATAAATTTTAACTCTCAGATATAAAACACTCAGACACAGACACATATATTATAGATGTTCTGGGCCGTTCAAATTCCCTCCACACTTTAATTAAAATGATTCACTCTGGGCTCGATTACAGCTCGTTAATACTAAACGTCAGGAGAGCGGCTGTGGCAGGGTCCGGCAGGGGCAGGGTCCGGCAGGGGCAGGGTCCGGCAGGGGCAGGGTCCGGCAGGGGCAGGGTCCGGCAGGTTCTCTATCGGCTCTGTGGAGTGTCGTCTCTCTCATTACAGATGCCTCGTTATATTATAATTATATTGTACGACTGCTACATTTACACATCACACATGAAAACTGGGACTAAACCAGGACTAAACCAGGTCTAAACCAGGACTAAACCAGGTCTAAACCAGGTCTAAACCAGGACTAAACCAGGACTAAACCAGGTCTAAACCAGGACTAAACCAGGTCTAAACCAGGTCTAAACCAGGACTAAACCAGGACTAAACCAGGTCTAAACCAGGACTAAACCAGGACTAAACCGGGACTAAACTGGGACTAAACTGGGACTAAACTGGGACTCAACCAGGTCTAAACCAGGTCTAAACCAGGACTAAACCAGGACTAAACCAGGTCTAAACCAGGACTAAACCAGGACTAAACCAGGACTAAACCAGGTCTAAACCAGGTCTAAACCAGGACTAAACCAGGACTAAACCAGGTCTAAACCAGGACTAAACCAGGACTAAACCGGGACTAAACTGGGACTAAACTGGGACTAAACTGGGACTCAACCAGGTCTAAACTGGGACTAAACCAGGACTAAACCGGGACTAAACCAGGACTAAACCGGGTCTAAACCAGGACTAAACCAGGTCTAAACCAGGACTAAACCAGGTCTAAACCAGGTCTAAACCAGGACTAAAACAGGACTAAACCAGGTCTAAACCAGGACTAAACCAGGACTAAACCAGGTCTAAACCAGGACTAAACCAGGACTAAACCAGGACTAAACCAGGTCTAAACCAGGACTAAACCAGGACTAAACTGGGACTAAACTGGGACTAAACCAGGACTAAACTGGGACTAAACCAGGACTAAACCAGGACTAAACCAGGACTAAACCGGGACTAAACTGGGACTAAACTGGGACTAAACTGGGACTAAACTGGGACTCAACCAGGTCTAAACTGGGACTCAACCAGGTCTAAACTGGGACTAAACCAGGACTAAACATCTTTAACTTTAACTTCTAAACTCATCTTCTTTGAATATTTGGGAAAAGTTCCATATTGCTGCTTTAAACCTTTTAAGCCTTTTGTGTGAAGACGAGAGCGAAACCTTCATCAGGAAGTTTAAATTTCACTAAAATATGAGACTGACAAAGAGAGGAGGAGCGAGGAGGAGACAGGAGGAGGAGAGAGGAGGAGAGAGGAGACAGGAGAGAGGAGGAGACAGGAGGAGACAGGAGAGAGGAGGAGGAGAGAGGAGGAGAGAGGAGGAGACAGGAGGGGAGAGGAGAGAGGAGGAGACAGGAGAGAGGAGGAGAGAGGAGGAGAGAGGAGAGAGGAGAAGACAGGAGAGAGGAGGAGACAGGAGAGAGGAGGAGAGAGGAGGAGACAGGAGGAGAGAGGAGGAGACAGGAGAGAGGAGGAGAGAGGAGGAGACAGGAGAGAGGAGGAGACAGGAGAGAGGAGGAGAGAGGAGGAGACAGGAGGAGAGAGGAGGAGAGAGGAGGGGAGAGGAGGAGAGAGGAGAAGAGGAGGAGAGAGGAGGAGAGAGGAGAGAGGAGGAGACAGGAGAGAGGAGGAGACAGGAGAGAGGAGGAGAGAGGAGGAGACAGGAGGAGAGAGGAGGAGAGAGGAGCGAGGAGGAGAGAGGAGGAGAGAGGAGAGAGGAGGAGACAGGAGAGAGGAGGAGAGAGGAGGAGACAGGAGGAGAGAGGAGGAGAGAGGAGGAGAGAGGAGAGAGGAGGAGACAGGAGAGAGGAGGAGAGAGGAGAAGAGGAGGAGAGAGGAGGAGACAGGAGCGAGGAGGAGAGAGGAGGAGAGAGGAGAGAGGAGGAGACAGGAGAGAGGAGGAGAGAGGAGGAGACAGGAGCGAGGAGGAGAGAGGAGGAGAGAGGAGAGAGGAGGAGACAGGAGAGAAGAGGAGAAGAGAGGAGGAGAGAGAAGGAGAGAGGAGGAGGAGGAGGAGAGAGGAGGAGGAGAGGAGGGGAGAGGAGGAGAGAGGAGAAGAGGAGGAGAGAGGAGGAGAGAGGAGAGAGGAGACAGGAGCGAGGAGGAGAGAGGAGGAGAGAGGAGAGAGGAGGAGACAGGAGAGAGGAGGAGAGAGGAGGAGGAGAGGAGAGAGGAGAGAGGAGGAGAGGAGGAGAGAGGAGAGAGGAGGAGACAGGAGAGAGGAGGAGAGAGGAGAGGAGGAGACAGGAGAGAGGAGGAGACAGGAGAGAGGAGGAGAGAGGAGGAGACAGGAGAGAGGAGGAGACAGGAGGAGACAGGAGAGAGGAGGAGAGAGGAGAGAGGAGGAGAGAGGAGGAGAGAGGAGAGAGGAAGAGAGGAGGAGGAGACAGGAGAGAGGAGGAGGAGAGAGGAGGAGAGAGGAGGAGAGAGGAGAGAGGAGGAGACAGGAGAGAGGAGAGAGGAGGAGACAGGAGAGAGGAGGAGAGAGGAGAGGAGGAGAGAGGAGAGAGGAGGAGACAGGAGAGAGGAGGAGAGAGGAGGAGAGAGGAGAGAGGAGGAGGAGAGAGGAGGAGAGAGGAGAGAGGAGGAGAGAGGAGGAGAGAGGAGAGAGGAGAGAGGAGGAGAGAGGAGGAGAGAGGAGAGAGGAGGAGGAGAGAGGAGGAGAGAGGAGGAGAGAGGAGAGAGGAGGAGAGAGGAGGAGAGAGGAGGAGACAGGAGAGAGGAGGAGAGAGGAGGAGAGAGGAGGAGACAGGAGAGAGGAGGAGAGAGGAGGAGACAGGAGAGAGGATGAGACAGGAGGAGACAGGAGAGAGGAGGAGAGAGGAGGAGAGAGGAGAGAGGAGGAGAGAGGAGAGAGGAAGAGAGAGGAGGAGACAGGAGAGAGGAGGAGGAGAGAGGAGGAGAGAGGAGGAGAGAGGAGGAGAGAGGAGGAGACAGGAGAGAGGAGGAGAGAGGAGGAGACAGGAGAGAGGAGGAGAGAGGAGAGAGGAAGAGAGAGGAGGAGACAGGAGAGAGGAGGAGAGAGGAGGAGAGAGGAGAGAGGAAGAGAGAGGAGGAGACAGGAGAGAGGAGGAGGAGAGAGGAGGAGAGAGGAGGAGACGGGAGAGAGGAGGAGAGAGGAGAGAGGAGACAGGAGAGAGGAGGAGGAGAGGAGAGAGGAGGAGACAGGAGAGAGGAGGAGGAGAGGAGAGAGGAGGAGACAGGAGAGAGGAGGAGAGAGGAGGAGACAGGAGAGAGGAGGAGAGAGGAGAGAGGAGGAGAGGAGGAGGAGAGAGGAGGAGAGAGGAGAAGAGAGGAGACAGGAGAGAGGAGGAGGAGAGGAGGAGAGAGGAGGAGGAGAGGAGAGAGGAGGAGACAGGAGAGAGGAGGAGAGAGGAGGAGACAGGAGAGAGGAGGAGAGGAGGAGAGAGGAGGAGACAGGAGAGGAGGAGAGAGGAGAGAGGAGGAGAGGAGGAGGAGAGGAGGAGAGAGGAGGAGGAGAGAGGAGGAGAGAGGAGGAGGAGAGAGGAGGAGAGAGGAGGAGAGGAGGAGAGAGGAGGAGAGAGGAGGAGAGGAGGAGAGAGGAGGAGAGAGGAGGAGACAGGAGAGAGGAGGAGAGAGGAGGAGACAGGAGAGAGGATGAGACAGGAGGAGACAGGAGAGAGGAGGAGAGAGGAGGAGAGAGGAGAGAGGAGGAGAGAGGAGAGAGGAAGAGAGAGGAGGAGACAGGAGAGAGGAGGAGGAGAGAGGAGGAGAGAGGAGGAGAGAGGAGGAGAGAGGAGGAGACAGGAGAGAGGAGGAGAGAGGAGGAGACAGGAGAGAGGAGGAGAGAGGAGGAGACAGGAGAGAGGAGGAGAGAGGAGAGAGGAAGAGAGAGGAGGAGACAGGAGAGAGGAGGAGAGAGGAGGAGAGAGGAGAGAGGAAGAGAGAGGAGGAGACAGGAGAGAGGAGGAGGAGAGAGGAGGAGAGAGGAGGAGACAGGAGAGAGGAGGAGAGAGGAGAGAGGAGACAGGAGAGAGGAGGAGGAGAGGAGAGAGGAGGAGACAGGAGAGAGGAGGAGGAGAGGAGAGAGGAGGAGACAGGAGAGAGGAGGAGAGAGGAGGAGAGAGGAGGAGACAGGAGAGAGGAGGAGAGGAGGAGGAGAGAGGAGGAGAGAGGAGAAGAGAGGAGACAGGAGAGAGGAGGAGGAGAGGAGGAGAGAGGAGGAGGAGAGGAGAGAGGAGGAGACAGGAGAGAGGAGGAGAGAGGAGGAGAGAGGAGGAGACAGGAGAGAGGAGGGAGAGGAGGAGAGAGGAGGAGACAGGAGGAGAGAGGAGGAGGAGAGAGGAGGAGAGAGGAGGAGACAGGAGAGAGGAGGAGAGAGGAGAGAGGAGGAGACAGGAGGAGGAGAGTGGAGGAGAGAGGAGGAGACAGGAGAGAGGAGGAGAGAAGAGAGAGGAGAGAGGAGGAGAGAGGAGGAGGAGAGAGGAGAAGGAGGAGAGAGGAGGAGAGAGGAAGAGAGAGGAGGAGGAGAGAGGAGGAGGAGAGGAGGAGAGAGGAGGAGGAGAGAGGAGGAGAGAGGAGGAGAGGAGGAGAGAGGAGGAGAGGAGGAGAGGAGGAGAGAGGAGGAGAGAGGAGGAGAGAGGAGGAGAGGAGGAGAGAGGAGGAGAGAGGAGGAGAGAGGAGGAGAGGGTGTGCCTCTCCACAGAGCTGAGCTGGTGCCAGGTCTGGGCTGGTTTTTCTTCTAAAAATACAAACTGTTCCTGATTCTGCCCCGAAACTCTGAAACTCTAAAACTCTAAAACTCTAAAACTCTAAAACTCTGAAACTCTAAAACTCTAAAGACTCTGAAACTCTGAAACTGAAAGACTCTGAAACTCTGAAACTGAAAGACTCTGAAACTCTGAAACTCTGAAACTCTGAAACTCTAAAACTCTAAAACTCTGAAACTCTGAAACTCTAAAACTCTGAAACTCTAAAACTCTAAAACTCTGAAACTCTGAAACTCTGAAACTCTAAAACTCTGAAACTCTAAAACTCTAAAACTCTGAAACTCTAAAACTCTGAAACTCTAAAACTCTGAAACTCTAAAACTCTGAAACTCTAAAACTCTGAAACTCTAAAACTCTGAAACTCTAAAACTCTAAAACTCTGAAACTCTAAAACTCTGAAACTCTAAAACTCTGAAACTCTAAAACTCTAAAACTCTAAAACTCTGAAACTCTAAAACTCTGAAACTCTAAAACTCTAAAACTCTGAAACTCTAAAACTCTGAAACTCTAAAACTCTGAAACTCTGAAACTCTGAAACTCTAAAACTCTGAAACTCTAAAACTCTGAAACTCTAAAACTCTGAAACTCTAAAACTCTAAAACTCTGAAACTCTGAAACTCTAAAACTCTAAAACTCTGAAACTCTAAAACTCTGAAACTCTAAAACTCTAAAACTCTGAAACTCTGAAACTCTAAAACTCTAAAACTCTAAAACTCTGAAACTCTGAAACTCTGAAACTCTGAAACTCTAAAACTCTGAAACTCTGAAACTCTGAAACTCTGAAACTGAAAGACTCTGAAACTCTGAAACTGAAAGACTCTGAAACTCTGAAACTCTGAAACTCTAAAACTCTAAAACTCTAAAACTCTGAAACTCTGAAACTCTGAAACTCTAAAACTCTAAAACTCTGAAACTCTAAAACTCTGAAACTCTAAAACTCTGAAACTCTAAAACTCTGAAACTCTGAAACTCTAAAACTCTAAAACTCTGAAACTCTAAAACTCTAAAACTCTGAAACTCTGAAACTCTGAAACTCTAAAACTCTGAAACTCTAAAACTCTGAAACTCTAAAACTCTGAAACTCTAAAACTCTGAAACTCTAAAACTCTGAAACTCTAAAACTCTGAAACTGAAAGACTCTGAAACTCTGAAACTGAAAGACTCTGAAACTCTGAAACTGAAAGACTCTGAAACTCTGAAACTCTAAAACTCTAAAACTCTGAAACTCTAAAACTCTGAAACTCTAAAACTCTGAAACTCTGAAACTCTAAAACTCTGAAACTCTGAAACTCTAAAACTCTGAAACTCTGAAACTCTGAAACTCTAAAACTCTAAAACTCTGAAACTCTAAAACTCTGAAACTCTAAAACTCTAAAACTCTCCTCTTCTGCTGCTACAGGCAGAGGTGCTTTGCTCAAAGGCAATCCAACCTCTCCTTCTGTCCTCTCTTTCTCTCCCTCCGGTCAGTCCCATTGACTCAAATAAACGACAGCATTTTCTCTTCCCTCTCTCTCCTCTCTCTCTCTCTCTCCATCGACCGTCCAGTAAAATAAACGACAGGATTTCCTCTCCTCCGTCTCTCTCTCTCTTGTTTTGATGTTTCTGAATCGATCGAGCCTCAGGCAGAACACGAGTCCGTTTAAACATTTAGACCTGTCCAAGACCGGCCGTAAACCAGGACTACAGCAGGACTAAACCTGGACTAAACCAGGACTACAGCAGGACTAAACCTGGACTAAACCAGGACTACAGCAGGACTAAACCTGGACTAAACCAGGACTACAGCAGGACTAAACCTGGACTAAACCAGGACTAAACCAGGACTACAGCAGGACTAAACCTGGACTAAACCAGGACTACAGCAGGACTAAACCTGGACTAAACCAGGACTAAACCAGGACTAAACCAGGACTAAAGCAGGACTAAAGCAGGACTGAACCAGGACTACAGCAGGACTGAACCAGGACTAAACCAGGACTACAGCAGGACTAAACCAGGACTACAGCAGGACTACAGCAGGACTAAACCAGGACTACAGCAGGACTACAGCAGGACTACAGCAGGACTACAGCAGGACTACAGCAGGACTGAACCAGGACTACAGCAGGACTACAGCAGGACTAAACCAGGACTACAGCAGGACTAAACCAGGACTACAGCAGGACTACAGCAGGACTACAGCAGGACTAAACCAGGACTACAGCAGAACTAAACCAGGACTAAACCAGGACTACAGCAGGACTAAACCAGGACTACAGCAGGACTGAACCAGGACTACAGCAGGACTAAACCAGGACTACAGCAGGACTGAACCAGGACTAAACCAGGACTACAGCAGGACTACAGCAGGACTGAACCAGGACTACAGCAGGACTACAGCAGGCCTAAACCAGGACTACAGCAGGACTAAACCAGGACTACAGCAGGACTACAGCAGGACTACAGCAGGACTAAACCAGGACTACAGCAGAACTAAACCAGGACTAAACCAGGACTACAGCAGGACTAAACCAGGACTACAGCAGGACTGAACCAGGACTACAGCAGGACTACAGCAGGACTAAACCAGGACTACAGCAGGACTAAACCAGGACTACAGCAGGACTAAACCAGGACTAAACCAGGACTACAGCAGGACTACAGCAGGACTAAACCAGGACTACAGCAGGACTGAACCTGGACTACAGCAGGACTAAACCAGGACTACAGCAGGACTGAACCAGGACTACAGCAGGACTAAACCAGGACTACAGCAGGACTAAACCAGGACTAAACCAGGACTACAGCAGGACTACAGCAGGACTAAACCAGGACTACAGCAGGACTGAACCAGGAATAAACCAGGACTAAACCAGGACTACAGCAGGACTAAACCAGGACTACAGCAGGACTAAACCAGGACTACAGCAGGACTGAACCAGGACTAAACCAGGACTACAGCAGGACTAAACCAGGAATAAACCAGGACTAAACCAGGACTACAGCAGGACTAAACCAGGACTACAGCAGGACTAAACCAGGACTACAGCAGGACTGAACCAGGACTAAACCAGGACTACAGCAGGACTAAACCAGGAAAAAACCAGGACTAAACCAGGACAACAGCGGGACCAAACCAGGACTACAGCAGGACTAAACCAGGACTACAGCAGGACTGAACCAGGACTAAACCAGGACTAAACCAGGACTACAGCAGGACTAAACCAGGACTAAACCAGGACTACAGCAGGACTGAACCAGGACTAAAGCAGGACTGAACCAGAAGAACATGTAAGACCATTTAAGGACACTTCACATTTAAGGACACTTCACATTTATGGACACTTCACATTAAGGACACTTCACATTTAAGGACACTTCACATTAAGGACACTTCACATTTACGGACACTTCACATTAAGGACACTTCACATTAAGGACACTTCACATTAAGGACACTTCACATTTACGGACACTTCACATTTAAGGACACTTCGCATTAAGGACACTTCACATTTACGGACACTTCACATTTACGGACACTTCACATTTACGGACACTTCACATTAAGGACACTTCACATTAAGGACACTTCACATTTAAGGACACTTCACATTTAAGGACACTTCGCATTAAGGACACTTCACATTAAGAACACTTCACATTTAAGGACACTTCACATTAAGGACATTTCACATTTAAGGACACTTCACATTTAAGGACACTTCACATTAAGGACACTTCACATTTAAGGACACTTCACATTAAGGTCACTTCACATTTATGGACACTTCACATTTACGGACACTTCACATTTACGGACACTTCACATTTAAGGACACTTCGCATTAAGGACACTTCACATTAAGGACACTTCACATTAAGGACACTTCACATTTACGGACACTTCACATTAAGGACACTTCACATTTACGGACACTTCACATTAAGGACACTTCACATTTAAGGCCACTTCGCATTAAGGCCACTTCACATTAAGGACACTTCACATTTAAGGACACTTCACATTTAAGGACACTTCACATTTAAGGACACTTCGCATTAAGGACACTTCGCATTAAGGACACTTCGCATTTAAGGACACTTCACATTTAAGGACACTTCGCATTTAAGGACACTTCACATTTAAGGACACTTCACATTTAAGGACACTTCACATTAAGGACACTTCGCATTTAAGGCCACTTAGCATTAAGGACACTTCACATTTAAGGACACTTCACATTTAAGGACACTTCACATTAAGGACACTTCACATTTAAGGACACTTCACATTAAGTACGCCTCGCATTTAAGGACAGCTTGCATTTAAGGACACTTCACATTTAAGGACACTTCACATTAAGGACACTTCACATTTAAGGCCACTTCACATTAAGGCCACTTCACATTAAGGCCACTTCACATTTAAGGACACTTCGCATTTAAGGACACTTCGCATTTAAGGACACTTCGCATTAAGGCCACTTCACATTAAGGACACTTCACATTTAAGGACACTTCACATTAAGGACACTTCACATTTAAGGACACTTCACATTAAGTACGCCTCGCATTTAAGGACAGCTTGCATTTAAGGACACTTCACATTTAAGGACACTTCACATTAAGGACACTTCACATTTAAGGTCACTTCACATTAAGGCCACTTGCCATTTAAGGTCACTTCACATTAAGGACACTTCACACTAAGGACACTTCGCATTAAGGCCACTTCACATTTAAGGACACTTCACATTTAAGGACACTTCACATTAAGGACACTTCACATTTAAGGACACTTCACATTAAGTACGCCTCGCATTTAAGGACAGCTTGCATTTAAGGACACTTCACATTTAAGGACACTTCACATTAAGTACGCCTCGCATTTAAGGACAGCTTGCATTTAAGGACACTTCACATTTAAGGACACTTCACATTAAGGACACTTCACATTTAAGGTCACTTCACATTAAGGCCACTTGACATTTAAGGTCACTTCACATTAAGGACACTTCACACTAAGGACACTTCACACTAAGGCCACTTCACACTAAGGACACTTCACATTTAAGGACACTTCACATTTAAGGACACTTCACATTAAGGACACTTCACATTAAGGTCACTTCACATTTAAGGTCACTTCACATTAAGGCCACTTCACATTTAAGGCCACTTCACATTTAAGGGCACTTCACATTAAGGGCACTTCACACTACGGACACTTCACACTACGGTCACTTCACATTAAGGACATTTCACATTAAGGTCACTTCGCATTAAGGACACTTCACATTAAGGACACTTCACTTTTAAGGACACTTCACATTAAGGACACTTCACATTTAAGGTCACTTCACATTAAGGCCACTTCACATTAAGGCCACTTGACATTTAAGGTCACTTCACATTAAGGACACTTCACACTAAAGACACTTCACACTAAGGACACTTCACACTAAGGACACTTCACATTTAAGGGCACTTCACATTTAAGGGCACTTCACATTTAAGGGCACTTCACATTTAAGGACACTTCACATTAAGGACACTTCACATTAAGGACACTTCACATTAAGGTCACTTCACATTAAGGTCACTTCACATTAAGGACACTTCACATTAAGGTCACTTCACATTAAGGACACTTCACATTAAGGACACTTCACATTAAGGTCACTTCACATTAAGGACACTTCACATTAAGGACACTTCACATTAAGGACACTTCACATTAAGGACACTTCACATTAAGGTCACTTCACATTAAGGACACTTCACATTAAGGTCACTTCACATTAAGGACACTTCACATTAAGGACACTTCACATTAAGGTCACTTCACATTAAGGACACTTCACATTAAGGACACTTCACATTAAGGACACTTCACATTAAGGTCACTTCACATTAAGGACACTTCACATTAAGGACACTTCACATTAAGGACACTTCACATTAAGGACACTTCACATTAAGGTCACTTCACATTAAGGACACTTCACATTAAGGTCACTTCACATTAAGGACACTTCACATTAAGGACACATCACATTAAGGTCACTTCACATTAAGGACACTTCACATTAAGGACACTTCACATTAAGGTCACTTCACATTAAGGACACTTCACATTAAGGACACTTCACATTAAGGACACTTCACATTAAGGTCACTTCACATTAAGGACACTTCACATTAAGGACACTTCACATTAAGGACACTTCACACTAAGGACACTTCCTTTCACACATTATATAAGTGTAGATTTTCCAGATGCTTTTGCTGTTTTACTGTAGCACCTCCCACATTTGCATAAAAACAGAATTCACGATGATTCAAAACAAACTAAAGAGCCTGAATAATTTATGAATAATTTATGAATCAAAACACAGCAGAATCTCTCCGCTGAGTCCACACCAGGATCAGAACCAGATCTGGAACTGGGTCCTCCTGAGGTTCTGCTCTACCACATTTAGTCCATGTTAGGCCTGGATTTGACCCATTTAGTCTTATAATTCCTGTTTTAGTCCCGTTTCAGGAGTGTGTGTGTGTGTGTGTGTGTATATCTGTGTGTGTGAGTGTGTATATATCTGTGTGTGTGAGTGTGTATATCTGTGTGTGTGAGTGTGTGTGTGTGTATATATCTGTGAGTGTGTGTATATGTGTGTGTGTGTGTATATCTGTGTGTGTGAGTGTGTATATATCTGTGTGTATATCTGTGTGTGTGTGTGTGTATATCTGTGTGTGTGAGTGTGTGTGTGTGTATATATCTGTGTGTGTGAGTGTGTGTGTGTGTATATATCTGTGTGTGTGAGTGTGTGTGTGTGTGTATATATCTGTGAGTGTGTGTATATGTGTATGTGTGTTGGATTTTCTTCTTTTGTTCAGGAGCTGCTGAGTCTGAGCTCCTCTGAATACATCAGACCAGCTCATTATTCAAACCACTGCCTCATTCTAAGGGGGTTTAAGACCTCCTGCAGTCCAGGTTTAGACCTGCTTTAGACCTGGTGTAGACCTGGTGTAGACCTTCTTTAGTCCTGCTTTAGACCTGGTGTAGACCTCGTTTAGACCTTCTTTAGTCCTGCTTTAGACCTGGTTTAGAACTCCTTTAGACCTGGTTTAGACCTAGTTGAATCCTTGTGTTATCCTTGTTTCGGCCTAGTCTTTGTTTTGTCCTGGTCTAGTCCTGGTCTAGTCCCATCTCCTCCCCTCAGTGAGGAGGTTGTGGGTTCAATCCCCAGGGAGCCTCATTATCTTGTGTTTGGACTCTTTCATGTTTGACTTCATGAATAATGTAAAAGACCGAGAAACTGCAGAGACCAAAGAGTCCGGAGCCCGAAGCTTTCCTCAGCACTTTAGACCCGACTTTAGACCCGACTTTAGACCCGACTTCAGACCCAACTTTAGACTTTAGACCCGACTTTAGGCTCGACTTTAGACTTTAGACCCGACTTTAGACTTTAGACCCGACTTTAGACTTTAGACCCGACTTTAGACCCCACTTCAGACCCCACTTCAGACCCCACTTCAGACCCGACTTCAGACCCGACTTTAGACCCCACTTCAGACCCGACTTCAGACCCCACTTCAGACCCGACTTCAGACCCGACTTTAGACCCGACTTTAGACTTTAGGCCCAACTTTAGACTTTAGACCCAACTTTAGACTTTAGACCCGACTTTAGATCCGACTTTAGACCCGACTTTAGACCCCACTTCAGACCCGACTTCAAACCCGACTTCAGACCCGACTTCAGACCCGACTTTAGACCCCACTTCAGACCCGACTTTAGACCCCATTTCAGACCCGACTTTAGACCCGACTTCAGACCCCATTTCAGACCCGACTTTAGACCCCACTTTAGACCCCACTTCAGACTCCACTTCAGACCCCACTTCAGACCCGACTTTAGACCCGACTTTAGACCCGACTTCAGACCCGACTTTAGACCCCACTTCAGACCCGACTTTAGACCCGACTTCAGACCCGACTTTAGACCCGACTTCAGACCCGACTTCAGACCCGACTTTAGACCCCACTTCAGACCCGACTTCAGACCCGACTTTAGACCCGACTTCAGACCCGACTTTAGACCCCACTTCAGACCCGACTTCAGACCCGACTTTAGACCCGACTTCAGACCCGACTTTAGACCCGACTTCAGACCCGACTTTAGACCCGACTTCAGACCCGACTTCAGACCCGACTTTAGACCCCACTTCAGACCCGACTTCAGACCCCACTTTAGACTCGACTTCAGACTTTAGGCTCGACTTTAGACTTGACTTTATATCCAATTTTAAACGACTCGACCGTAGACTTGGGACTCGACTTTAGACCCGACTTTAGACTCGACTTCAGACTTTAGACTCGACTTTAGACTCGACTTTAGACCTGTTTTTAAACGACTCGACTTCAGACCCGACTTTAGACTTTAGACCTGTTTTTAAACGACTCGACTTTAGACTCGACTTCAGACCCGACTTTAGACCCGACTTTAGACTTTAGACCTGTTTTTAAACGACTCGACTTTAGACCCCACTTCAGACCCCACTTCAGACCCGACTTTAGACCCCACTTCTGAAGTGGGGTCTGAAATGGGGTCTGAAGTCGGGTCTAAAGTCGGGTCGACTTTAGACCCGACTTCAGACCCCATTTCAGACCCGACTTTAGACCCCACTTTAGACCCGACTTCAGACCCGACTTTAGACCCCACTTCAGACCCCACTTCAGACCCGACTTTAGACCCCACTTCAGACCCCATTTCAGACCCGACTTTAGACCCCACTTAGACCCGACTTCAGACCCCACTTCAGACCCGATTTCAGACCCGACTTTTAGACCCGACTTTAGACTTTAGACCCGACTTCAGACCCCATTTCAGACCCCACTTCAGACCCGACTTTAGACCCCATTTCAGACCCGACTTTAGACCCGACTTCAGACCCCATTTCAGACCCGACTTTAGACCCGACTTCAGACCCGACTTTAGACCCGACTTTAGACCTGACTTCAGGCCCGACTTTAGGCCCGACTTCAGACCCCACTTCAGACCCCACTTCAGACCCGACTTTAGACCCCACTTCAGGGCCCACTTCAGACCCGACTTTAGACCCGACTTTAGACCCGAGCGTAGACCCGACTTCAGACCCGACTTTAGACCCGACTTCAGACCCCACTTCAGACCCCATTTCAGACCCGACTTTAGACCCCACTTTAGACCCCACTTCAGACCCGACTTCAGACCCGACTTCAGACCCGACTTTAGACCCGACTTTAGACCTGACTTCAGACCCGACTTTAGACCAGACTTCAGACCCCACTTCAGACCCGACTTTAGACCCCACTTCAGACCCCACTTCAGACCCGACTTTAGACCCGACTTTAGACTTTAGACCCGACTTTAGTCCCCACTTCAGACCCGACTTTAGACTCGACTTCAGACCCGACTTCAGACCCGACTTTAGACCCGACTTTAGACCCGACTTTAGACCCGACTTTAGACCCGTTTTTAAACGACTTGACTTTAGACTTGAGACCCAATGTTAGACTTTAGACTCGACTTTAGACCCGACTTTAGACTTTAGACCCGACTTTAGACTTCAGACCCGACTTCAGACCCCACTTCAGACCCGACTTCAGACCCGACTTCAGACCCCACTTCAGACCCGACTTTAGACCCCACTTCAGACCCGACTTTAGACCCGACTTTAGACCCGTTTTTAAACGACTCGACTTTAGACCCCACTTCAGACCCGACTTTAGACCCGACTTTAGACTTTAGACCCCACTTTAGACCCCACTTCAGACCCCACTTTAGACCCGACTTTAGACTTTAGACCCGACTTTAGACTTTAGACCCGACTTTAGACCCGACTTTAGACTTTAGACCCGACTTTAGACTTTAGACCCGACTTTAGACCCGACTTTAGACTTTAGACCCGACTTTAGACTTTAGACCCGAC
>JAVJIX010000325.1:140000-160000 GCA_036785185.1 Paratrypauchen microcephalus
CTAAACCAGGACTAAACCAGGACTAAACCAGGACTGAACCAGGTCTAAACCAGGACTAAACCAGGACTGAACCAGGACTGAACCAGGACTAAACCAGGACTGAACTAGGACTGAACCAGGTCTAAACCAGGACTAAACCAGGACTAAACCAGGACTGAACCAGGACTGAACCAGGACTAAACCAGGACTGAACCAGGACTAAACCAGGACTGAACTAGGACTGAACCAGGACTAAACCAGGACTGAACCAGGACTGAACCAGGACTGAACCAGGTCTAAACCAGGTCTAAACCAGGACTGAACCAGGACTGAACCAGGACTAAACCAGGTCTAAACCAGGTCTAAACCAGGACTGAACCAGGACTGAACCAGGACTAAACCAGGACTGAACTAGGACTGAACCAGGACTAAACCAGGACTGAACCAGGACTGAACCAGGTCTAAACCAGGTCTAAACCAGGTCTAAACCAGGACTGAACCAGGACTGAACCAGGACTAAACCAGGTCTAAACCAGGACTGAACCAGGACTGAACCAGGACTGAACCAGGTCTGAACCAGGACTGAACCAGGACTGAACCAGGACTAAACCAGGACTGAACCAGGACTGAACCAGGTCTGAATCAGGACTAAACTAGGACTGAACCAGGACTGAACCAGGTCTGAATCAGGACTGAACCAGGACTGAACCAGGTCTGAATCAGGACTAAACCAGGACTAAACCAGGTCTAAACCAGGACTAAACCAGGACTGAACCAGGTCTAAACCAGGACTAAACCAGGACTAAACCAGGACTGAACTAGGACTGAACCAGGACTAAACCAGGACTGAACTAGGACTGAACCAGGACTAAACCAGGACTGAACCAGGACTGAACCAGGACTAAACCAGGACTGAACCAGGTCTAAACCAGGACTAAACCAGGACTAAACCAGGACTGAACTAGGACTGAACCAGGACTAAACCAGGACTAAACCAGGTCTAAACCAGGACTAAACCAGGACTAAACCAGGACTGAACTAGGACTGAACCAGGACTAAACCAGGACTAAACCAGGACTGAACCAGGTCTAAACCAGGACTAAACCAGGACTAAACCAGGACTGAACTAGGACTGAACCAGGACTAAACCAGGACTAAACCAGGTCTAAACCAGGACTAAACCAGGACTAAACCAGGACTAAACCAGGACTAAACCAGGACTGAACTAGGACTGAACCAGGACTAAACCAGGACTGAACCAGGACTGAACCAGGACTAAACCAGGACTGAACCAGGTCTAAACCAGGACTAAACCAGGACTAAACCAGGACTGAACTAGGACTGAACCAGGACTAAACCAGGACTAAACTAGGAATGAACCAGGTCTAAACCAGGACTAAACCAGGACTAAACCAGGACTGAACTAGGACTGAACCAGGACTAAACCAGGACTAAACCAGGTCTAAACCAGGACTAAACCAGGACTAAACCAGGACTGAATCAGGACTGAACCAGGACTAAACCAGGACTAAACCAGGACTGAACCAGGTCTAAACCAGGACTAAACCAGGACTAAACCAGGACTGAACTAGGACTGAACCAGGACTAAACCAGGACTAAACTAGGAATGAACCAGGACTGAACCAGGACTGAACCAGGACTATATCAGGTCTAAACCAGGACTAAACCAGGACTGAACCAGGTCTAAACCAGGACTAAACCAGGACTAAACCAGGACTGAACTAGGACTGAACCAGGACTAAACCAGGACTGAACCAGGACTGAACCAGGACTGAACCAGGACTAAACCAGGACTGAACCAGCACTAAACCAGGACTAAACCAGGACTAAACCAGGACTGAACCAGGTCTAAACCAGGACTAAACCAGGACTGAACCAGGTCTAAACCAGGTCTAAACCAGGACTGAACCAGGACTGAACCAGGACTGAACCAGGACTAAACCAGGTCTAAACCAGGACTGAACCAGGACTGAACCAGGACTGAACCAGGTCTGAATCAGGACTAAACCAGGACTGAACCAGGTCTAAACCAGGACTAAACCAGGACTGAACCAGGTCTAAACCAGGTCTAAACCAGGACTGAACTAGGACTGAACCAGGACTAAACCAGGACTGAACCAGGACTGAACCAGGACTGAACCAGGACTAAACCAGGACTGAACCAGGACTAAACCAGGACTGAACCAGGTCTAAACCAGGACTGAACCAGGACTGAACCAGGACTGAACCAGGTCTGAATCAGGACTAAACCAGGACTAAACCAGGTCTAAACCAGGACTAAACCAGGACTGAACCAGGTCTAAACCAGGACTAAACCAGGACTAAACCAGGACTGAACTAGGACTGAAACAGGACTAAACCAGGACTGAACTAGGACTGAACCAGGACTAAACAAGGACTGAACCAGGACTGAACCAGGACTGAACCAGGTCTGAATCAGGACTGAACCAGGACTGAACCAGGTCAAAACCAGGACTGAACCAGGACTGAACCAGGACTGAACCAGGACTGAACCAGGACCGAACCAGGACTGAACCAGGACTGAACCAGGACTGAACCAGGTCTGAATCAGGACTGAACCAGGTCTAAACCAGGACTGAACCAGGACTAAACTAGGAATGAACCAGGTCTGAATCAGGACTGAACCAGGACTGAACCAGGTCTAAACCAGGACTGAACCAGGTCTAAACCAGGACTGAACCAGGACTGAACCAGGTCTAAACCAGGACTGAACCAGGACTGAACCAGGACTGAACCAGGTCTGAATCAGGACTAAACCAGGACTGAACCAGGTCTAAACCAGGACTAAACCAGGACTGAACCAGGACTGAACCAGGACTAAACCAGGACTGAACCAGGTCTAAACCAGGACTAAACCAGGACTAAACCAGGACTGAACCAGGTCTAAACCAGGACTAAACCAGGACTGAACCAGGACTGAACCAGGACTAAACCAGGACTGAACTAGGACTGAACCAGGTCTAAACCAGGACTAAACCAGGACTAAACCAGGACTGAACCAGGACTGAACCAGGACTAAACCAGGACTGAACCAGGACTAAACCAGGACTGAACTAGGACTGAACCAGGACTAAACCAGGACTGAACCAGGACTGAACCAGGACTGAACCAGGTCTAAACCAGGTCTAAACCAGGACTGAACCAGGACTGAACCAGGACTAAACCAGGTCTAAACCAGGTCTAAACCAGGACTGAACCAGGACTGAACCAGGACTAAACCAGGACTGAACTAGGACTGAACCAGGACTAAACCAGGACTGAACCAGGACTGAACCAGGTCTAAACCAGGTCTAAACCAGGTCTAAACCAGGACTGAACCAGGACTGAACCAGGACTAAACCAGGTCTAAACCAGGACTGAACCAGGACTGAACCAGGACTGAACCAGGACTGAACCAGGACTGAACCAGGACTAAACCAGGACTGAACCAGGACTGAACCAGGTCTGAATCAGGACTAAACTAGGACTGAACCAGGACTGAACCAGGTCTGAATCAGGACTGAACCAGGACTGAACCAGGTCTGAATCAGGACTAAACCAGGACTAAACCAGGTCTAAACCAGGACTAAACCAGGACTGAACCAGGTCTAAACCAGGACTAAACCAGGACTAAACCAGGACTGAACTAGGACTGAACCAGGACTAAACCAGGACTGAACTAGGACTGAACCAGGACTAAACCAGGACTAAACCAGGACTGAACCAGGACTAAACCAGGACTGAACCAGGTCTAAACCAGGACTAAACCAGGACTAAACCAGGACTGAACTAGGACTGAACCAGGACTAAACCAGGACTAAACCAGGTCTAAACCAGGACTAAACCAGGACTAAACCAGGACTGAACTAGGACTGAACCAGGACTAAACCAGGACTAAACCAGGACTGAACCAGGTCTAAACCAGGACTAAACCAGGACTAAACCAGGACTGAACTAGGACTGAACCAGGACTAAACCAGGACTAAACCAGGTCTAAACCAGGACTAAACCAGGACTAAACCAGGACTAAACCAGGACTAAACCAGGACTGAACTAGGACTGAACCAGGACTAAACCAGGACTGAACCAGGACTGAACCAGGACTAAACCAGGACTGAACCAGGTCTAAACCAGGACTAAACCAGGACTAAACCAGGACTGAACTAGGACTGAACCAGGACTAAACCAGGACTAAACTAGGAATGAACCAGGTCTAAACCAGGACTAAACCAGGACTAAACCAGGACTGAACTAGGACTGAACCAGGACTAAACCAGGACTAAACCAGGTCTAAACCAGGACTAAACCAGGACTAAACCAGGACTGAATCAGGACTGAACCAGGACTAAACCAGGACTAAACCAGGACTGAACCAGGTCTAAACCAGGACTAAACCAGGACTAAACCAGGACTGAACTAGGACTGAACCAGGACTAAACCAGGACTAAACTAGGAATGAACCAGGACTGAACCAGGACTGAACCAGGACTATATCAGGTCTAAACCAGGACTAAACCAGGACTGAACCAGGTCTAAACCAGGACTAAACCAGGACTAAACCAGGACTGAACTAGGACTGAACCAGGACTAAACCAGGACTGAACCAGGACTGAACCAGGACTGAACCAGGACTAAACCAGGACTGAACCAGGACTAAACCAGGACTAAACCAGGACTAAACCAGGACTGAACCAGGTCTAAACCAGGACTAAACCAGGTCTAAACCAGGTCTAAACCAGGTCTGAACCAGGTCTGAACCAGGTCTGAACCAGGTCCAAACCAGGTCTAAACCAGGTCTAAACCAGGTCTAAACCAGGTCTAAACCAGGTCTGAACCAGGTCTAAACCAGGACTGAACCAGGTCTAAACCAGGTCTAAACCAGGACTAAACCAGGACTAAACCAGGTCTAAACCAGGACTAAACCAGGACTGAACCAGGACTGAACCAGGACTGAACCAGGACTAAACCAGGACTGAACCAGGACTAAACCAGGACTAAACCAGGTCTAAACCAGGTCTAAACCAGGTCTGAACCAGGTCTGAACCAGGTCTGAACCAGGTCCAAACCAGGTCTAAACCAGGTCTAAACCAGGTCTAAACCAGGTCTAAACCAGGTCTGAACCAGGTCTAAACCAGGACTGAACCAGGTCTAAACCAGGTCTAAACCAGGACTAAACCAGGACTAAACCAGGTCTAAACCAGGACTAAACCAGGACTGAACCAGGACTGAACCAGGACTGAACCAGGACTAAACCAGGTCTAAACCAGGACTGAACCAGGTCTAAACCAGGTCTAAACCAGGTCTAAACCAGGACTAAACCAGGTCTAAACCAGGTCTAAACCAGGACTAAACCAGGACTGAACCAGGACTGAACCAGGACTGAACCAGGACTAAACCAGGTCTAAACCAGGACTGAACCAGGACTGAACCAGGACTGAACCAGGTCTGAACCAGGACTGAACCAGGACTAAACCAGGACTGAACTAGGACTGAACCAGGACTAAACCAGGACTAAACCAGGACTAAACCAGGACTAAACCAGGACTAAACCAGGTCTAAACCAGGTCTAAACCAGGACTAAACCAGGACTGAACCAGGACTAAACCAGGACTAAACCAGGACTAAACGAAAACTAAACCAGGTCTAAACCAGGACTAAACCAGGACTGAACCAGGACTAAACCAGGACTAAACCAGGACTAAACGAAAACTAAACCAGGACTAAACCAGGATTGAACCAGGACTGAACCAGGACTGAACCAGGACTAAACCAGGTCTAAACCAGGACTGAACCAGGACTGAACCAGGACTGAACCAGGACTGAACCAGGACTGAACCAGGTCTGAATCAGGACTAAACTAGGACTGAACCAGGTCTAAACCAGGACTGAACCAGGACTGAACCAGGACTAAACCAGGACTGAATCAGGTCTAAACCAGGTCTAAACCAGGTCTAAACCAGGACTAAACCAGGACTGAACCAGGACTGAACCAGGACTGAACCAGGACTAAACCAGGTCTAAACCAGGACTGAACCAGGACTGAACCAGGACTGAACCAGGTCTGAACCAGGACTGAACCAGGACTAAACCAGGACTGAACTAGGACTGAACCAGGACTAAACCAGGACTGAACCAGGACTGAACCAGGACTGAACCAGGACTAAACCAGGACTAAACCAGGACTGAACCAGGTCTGAATCAGGACTAAACTAGGACTGAACCAGGTCTGAATCAGGACTAAACCAGGACTAAACCAGGACTGAACCAGGACTGAACCAGGACTGAACTAGGACTGAACCAGGACTAAACCAGGACTGAACCAGGACTGAACCAGGACTGAACCAGGACTGAACCAGGACTAAACCAGGACTGAACTAGGACTGAACCAGGAATAAACCAGGACTGAACCAGGACTAAACCAGGTCTAAACCAGGACTAAACCAGGACTAAACCAGGACTGAACTAGGACTGAACCAGGACTAAACCAGGACTGAACTAGGACTGAACCAGGACTAAACCAGGACTGAACCAGGACTGAACCAGGACTGAACCAGGACTAAACCAGGACTGAACTAGGACTGAACCAGGAATAAACCAGGACTGAACCAGGACTGAACCAGGACTGAACCAGGTCTGAATCAGGACTAAACTAGGACTGAACCAGGACTGAACCAGGTCTGAATCAGGACTGAACCAGGACTGAACCAGGACTAAACCAGGTCTAAACCAGGACTAAACCAGGACTGAACTAGGACTGAACCAGGACTAAACCAGGACTGAACCAGGACTAAACCAGGACTGAACTAGGACTGAACCAGGAATAAACCAGGACTGAACCAGGACTGAACCAGGTCTGAATCAGGACTGAACCAGGACTAAACCAGGACTAAACCAGGACTGAACCAGGTCTAAACCAGGACTAAACCAGGACTAAACCAGGACTGAACTAGGAATGAACCAGGACTGAACCAGGACTATATCAGGTCTAAACCAGGACTAAACCAGGACTGAACCAGGTCTAAACCAGGACTAAACCAGGACTGAACCAGGACTGAACCAGGACTGAACCAGGTCTAAACCAGGAATGAATCAGGACTAAACCAGGACTGAACCAGGACTAAACCAGGACTAAACCAGGACTGAACCAGGTCTAAACCAGGACTAAACCAGGTCTAAACCAGGTCTAAACCAGGTCTGAACCAGGTCTGAACCAGGTCTAAACCAGGTCTAAACCAGGTCTAAACCAGGTCTAAACCAGGTCTGAACCAGGTCTGAACCAGGTCCAAACCAGGACTAAACCAGGACTAAACCAGGACTGAACTAGGACTGAACCAGGAATAAACCAGGACTGAACCAGGACTGAACCAGGACTGAACCAGGTCTGAATCAGGACTAAACTAGGACTGAACCAGGACTGAACCAGGTCTGAATCAGGACTGAACCAGGACTGAACCAGGACTAAACCAGGTCTAAACCAGGACTAAACCAGGACTAAACCAGGACTGAACTAGGACTGAACCAGGACTAAACCAGGACTGAACTAGGACTGAACCAGGACTAAACCAGGACTGAACCAGGACTGAACCAGGACTAAACCAGGACTGAACCAGGACTAAACCAGGTCTAAACCAGGACTAAACCAGGACTAAACCAGGACTGAACTAGGACTGAACCAGGACTAAACCAGGACTGAACTAGGACTGAACCAGGACTGAACCAGGACTGAACTAGGACTGAACCAGGACTAAACCAGGACTGAACCAGGACTGAACTAGGACTGAACCAGGACTAAACCAGGACTGAACCAGGACTGAACCAGGACTAAACCAGGACTGAACCAGGACTGAACCAGGAATAAACCAGGACTGAACCAGGACTGAACCAGGTCTGAATCAGGACTGAACCAGGACTAAACCAGGACTAAACCAGGACTAAACCAGGACTTAACTAGGAATGAACCAGGACTGAACCAGGACTATATCAGGTCTAAACCAGGACTAAACCAGGACTGAACCAGGTCTAAACCAGGACTAAACCAGGACTGAACCAGGACTGAACCAGGACTGAACCAGGTCTAAACCAGGACTAAACCAGGTCTAAACCAGGACTGAACCAGGACTAAACCAGGACTGAACCAGGACTGAACCAGGAATAAACCAGGACTGAACCAGGACTGAACCAGGTCTGAATCAGGACTGAACCAGGACTAAACCAGGACTAAACCAGGACTAAACCAGGACTTAACTAGGAATGAACCAGGACTGAACCAGGACTATATCAGGTCTAAACCAGGACTAAACCAGGACTGAACCAGGTCTAAACCAGGACTAAACCAGGACTGAACCAGGACTGAACCAGGACTGAACCAGGTCTAAACCAGGACTAAACCAGGACTAAACCAGGACTTAACTAGGAATGAACCAGGACTGAACCAGGACTATATCAGGTCTAAACCAGGACTAAACCAGGACTGAACCAGGTCTAAACCAGGACTAAACCAGGACTGAACCAGGACTGAACCAGGACTGAACCAGGTCTAAACCAGGACTAAACCAGGTCTAAACCAGGACTGAACCAGGACTGAACCAGGACTAAACCAGGTCTAAACCAGGACTAAACCAGGTCTAAACCAGGTCTAAACCAGGTCTGAACCAGGTCTGAACCAGGTCTGAACCAGGTCTAAACCAGGTCTAAACCAGGTCTAAACCAGGTCTGAACCAGGTCTGAACCAGGTCCAAACATACATGTGGTTTCTGTCTGAAATAAATCGTTCAATTTCGCCTTTTAAATTTGATTAAGACAAAGACACAAAATGGATGAAAATACAAATATGTCCTCCTCTTCCTCTCCTCTGTTTCTCCTCTTCCTCTTCTTTTTCCTCTTCCTCTCCTCTGTTTCTCCCTCGCTCCTCTCCTCCTCCTCTCCTCTGTTTCTCCCTCGCTCCTCTCCTCTTCCTCTCCTCTGTTTCTCCCTCGCTCCTCTCCTCTTCCTCTCCTCTGTTTCTCCCTCGCTCCTCTCCTCCTCCTCTCCCTCTCTGTATCAGCACTTGATTAGCCGGATTAGCTCAGCTCTTTTCTGTCATTATGATCAATACTCTCTCTCTCTTCTCCCTCTTTCTTTCTCTTCCCCTCTTTCTCCTCTCTCTCCATCTCTCGCTTCTCTTTTTCTTCTCTCTCTTCCTCTCTTTCTTCTCCCTCTTCTCTCTCTCTTCTCTTCCTTCTTTCTCTTCTCCCTCTTTCTTCTCTCTTCTCCTCTTTCTTCTCTTCTTTTTCTCTCTCTTCTCTCTCTCTCTTCCCCTTTCTTCTCTCTCTTCTCTCTTCCCTCTCTCTCTGTCTTTTCTTCCTTCTCTCTTCTCCCTCTTCTCTCTTCCCTCTCTCTCCCTCTTCTCTCTTCCCTCCCTTTTTCTCCCCCTCTTCTCTCTAATCGTTCGTGTTTTCCAAACTTCACGTTGTGGATTTTTCAGCCTCGACCGCGACAAAGGCGACATCTGCAACTCGCAACAACCTCACGCTTAGACAAGTCCCGTTTTAGTCCACTTTTAGTCCTGGTTTAGTCCACTTTTAGTCCTGGTTTAGTCCACTTTTAGTCCTGTTTTAGTCCACTTTTAGTCCTGTTTTAGTCCACTTTTAGTCCTGGTTTAGTCCACTTTTAGTCCTGTTTTAGTCCACTTTTAGTCCTGGTTTAGTCCATTTTTAGTCCTGTTTTAGTCCACTTTTAGTCCTGGTTTAGTCCATTTTTAGTCCTGTTTTAGTCCACTTTTAGTCCTGGTTTAGTCCACTTTTAGTCCTGTTTTAGTCCACTTTTAGTCCTGGTTTAGTCCATTTTTAGTCCTGTTTTAGTCCACTTTTAGTCCCGGTTTAGTCCACTTTTAGTCCCGGTTTAGTCCACTTTTAGTCCTGTTTTAGTCCACTTTTAGTCCCGTTTTAGTCCACTTTTACTCCTGGTTTAGTCCACTTTTAGTCCTGGTTTAGTCCACTTTTAGTCCTGTTTTAGTCCACTTTTAGTCCTGTTTTAGTCCACTTTTAGTCCTGGTTTAGTCCACTTTTAGTCCTGTTTTAGTCCACTTTTAGTCCTGGTTTAGTCCATTTTTAGTCCTGTTTTAGTCCACTTTTAGTCCTGGTTTAGTCCATTTTTAGTCCTGTTTTAGTCCACTTTTAGTCCTGGTTTAGTCCATTTTTAGTCCTGTTTTAGTCCACTTTTAGTCCTGGTTTAGTCCACTTTTAGTCCTGGTTTAGTCCTGGTTTAGTCCACTTTTAGTCCTGGTTTAGTCCACTTTTAGTCCTGGTTTAGTCCATTTTTAGTCCTGTTTTAGTCCACTTTTAGTCCTGGTTTAGTCCACTTTTAGTCCTGTTTTAGTCCTGATTTAGTCCACTTTTAGTCCTGTTTTAGTCCACTTTTAGTCCTGATTTAGTCCACTTTTAGTCCTGGTTTAGTCCACTTTTAGTCCTGTTTTAGTCCACTTTTAGTCCTGTTTTAGTCCACTTTTAGTCCCGTTTTAGTCCACTTTTAGTCCTGGTTTAGTCCACTTTTAGTCCTGTTTTAGTCCACTTTTAGTCCTGGTTTAGTCCACTTTTAGTCCTGTTTTAGTCCACTTTTAGTCCTGGTTTAGTCCACTTTTAGTCCTGGTTTAGTCCACTTTTAGTCCTGGTTTAGTCCACTTTTAGTCCCGTTTTAGTCCACTTTTAGTCCCGTTTTAGTCCACTTTTAGTCCTGGTTTAGTCCACTTTTAGTCCCGTTTTAGTCCACTTTTAGTCCTGGTTTAGTCCACTTTTAGTCCTGTTTTAGTCCACTTTTAGTCCTGTTTTAGTCCACTTTTAGTCCTGGTTTAGTCCACTTTTAGTCCTGGTTTAGTCCTGTTTTAGTCCACTTTTAGTCCTGTTTTAGTCCACTTTTAGTCCTGTTTTAGTCCTGTTTTAGTCCACTTTTAGTCCTGGTTTAGTCCACTTTTAGTCCTGTTTTAGTCCACTTTTAGTCCTGGTTTAGTCCACTTTTAGTCCTGGTTTAGTCCACTTTTAGTCCTGTTTTAGTCCACTTTTAGTCCTGTTTTAGTCCACTTTTAGTCCTGGTTTAGTCCACTTTTAGTCCTGTTTTAGTCCACTTTTAGTCCTGGTTTAGTCCACTTTTAGTCCACTTTTAGTCCTGGTTTAGTCCACTTTTAGTCCTGTTTTAGTCCACTTTTAGTCCCGTTTTAGTCCACTTTTAGTCCTGGTTTAGTCCACTTTTAGTCCTGTTTTAGTCCACTTTTAGTCCTGTTTTAGTCCACTTTTAGTCCTGGTTTAGTCCACTTTTAGTCCTGTTTTAGTCCACTTTTAGTCCTGGTTTAGTCCACTTTTAGTCCCGTTTTAGTCCACTTTTAGTCCCGTTTTAGTCCACTTTTAGTCCTGTTTTAGTCCACTTTTAGTCCTGGTTTAGTCCACTTTTAGTCCTGTTTTAGTCCACTTTTAGTCCTGGTTTAGTCCACTTTTAGTCCTGGTTTAGTCCACTTTTAGTCCTGTTTTAGTCCACTTTTAGTCCTGTTTTAGTCCACTTTTAGTCCTGGTTTAGTCCACTTTTAGTCCTGTTTTAGTCCACTTTTAGTCCTGGTTTAGTCCACTTTTAGTCCTGGTTTAGTCCTGGTTTAGTCCACTTTTAGTCCTGGTTTAGTCCACTTTTAGTCCTGTTTTAGTCCACTTTTAGTCCTGTTTTAGTCCTGATTTAGTCCACTTTTAGTCCTGGTTTAGTCCACTTTTAGTCCTGGTTTAGTCCAGTTTTTAGTCCTGTTTTAGTCCACTTTTAGTCCTGGTTTAGTCCACTTTTAGTCCTGTTTTAGTCCACTTTTAGTCCTGTTTTAGTCCACTTTTAGTCCTGTTTTAGTCCACTTTTAGTCCTGTTTTAGTCCACTTTTAGTCCTGTTTTAGTCCACTTTTAGTCCTGTTTTAGTCCACTTTTAGTCCTGTTTTAGTCCACTTTTAGTCCTGGTTTAGTCCACTTTTAGTCCTGGTTTAGTCCAGTTTTTAGTCCTGGTTTAGTCCACTTTTAGTCCTGGTTTAGTCCACTTTTAGTCCTGTTTTAGTCCACTTTTAGTCCTGGTTTAGTCCACTTTTAGTCCTGGTTTAGTCCACTTTTAGTCCACTTTTAGTCCTGTTTTAGTCCACTTTTAGTCCTGTTTTAGTCCACTTTTAGTCCTGTTTTAGTCCACTTTTAGTCCTGGTTTAGTCCACTTTTAGTCCTGGTTTAGTCCACTTTTAGTCCTGGTTTAGTCCACTTTTAGTCCTGGTTTAGTCCACTTTTAGTCCTGTTTTAGTCCACTTTTAGTCCTGTTTTAGTCCTGTTTTAGTCCACTTTTAGTCCTGGTTTAGTCCACTTTTAGTCCTGTTTTAGTCCACTTTTAGTCCTGGTTTAGTCCACTTTTAGTCCTGTTTTAGTCCACTTTTAGTCCTGGTTTAGTCCACTTTTAGTCCTGTTTTAGTCCACTTTTAGTCCTGTTTTAGTCCACTTTTAGTCCTGTTTTAGTCCACTTTTAGTCCTGGTTTAGTCCACTTTTAGTCCTGTTTTAGTCCACTTTTAGTCCTGTTTTAGTCCACTTTTAGTCCTGTTTTAGTCCACTTTTAGTCCTGTTTTAGTCCACTTTTAGTCCTGTTTTAGTCCACTTTTAGTCCTGGTTTAGTCCACTTTTAGTCCTGGTTTAGTCCTGTTTTAGTCCACTTTTAGTCCTGTTTTAGTCCACTTTTAGTCCTGGTTTAGTCCACTTTTAGTCCTGTTTTAGTCCACTTTTAGTCCTGGTTTAGTCCACTTTTAGTCCTGGTTTAGTCCACTTTTAGTCCTGGTTTAGTCCACTTTTAGTCCTGTTTTAGTCCACTTTTAGTCCTGGTTTAGTCCACTTTTAGTCCTGTTTTAGTCCACTTTTAGTCCTGGTTTAGTCCACTTTTAGTCCTGTTTTAGTCCACTTTTAGTCCTGGTTTAGTCCAGTTTTTAGTCCTGGTTTAGTCCACTTTTAGTCCTGTTTTAGTCCTGTTTTAGTCCACTTTTAGTCCTGTTTTAGTCCACTTTTAGTCCTGGTTTAGTCCTGTTTTAGTCCACTTTTAGTCCTGGTTCAGTCCTGTTTTAGTCCACTTTTAGTCCTGGTTTAGTCCTGGTTTAGTTCCGTTTTAGTCCTGGTTTAGTTCCGTTTTAGTCCTGGTTTAGTCCTGGTTTTAGTCCTGTTTTAGTCCACTTTTAGTCCTGGTTTAGTCCTGGTTTTAGTCCTGTTTTAGACCTGGTTTAGTCCTGGTTTAGTTCTGTTTTAGTCCACTTTTAGTCCTGGTTTAGTCCTGGTTTTAGTCCTGTTTTAGACCTGGTTTAGTCCTGGTTTAGTTCTGTTTTAGTCCACTTTTAGACCTGGTTTAGTCCTGGTTTAGTCCTGTTCTAGTCCTGGTTTAGTCCTGGATTTAGTCCTGGTTTAGACCTGGTTTAGTCCTGGTTTAGTTCTGTTTTAGTCCTGTTTTACACCTGGTTTAGTCCTGGTTTAATCCTGGTTTAGACCTGGTTCAGTCCTGTTTTAGTTCCGTTTTAGTCCTGGTTTAGTTCCGTTTGTCCTGGTTTAGTCCTGGTTTTAGTCCTGGTTTAGTCCTGGTTTAATCTTGGTTCAGTCCTGGTTTTAGTCCTGGTTTAGACCTGGTTTAGTCCTGGTTTAGTTCTGTTTTAGTCCTGGTTTAGTCCTGGTTTAGTCCTGGTTTTAGTCCTGTTTTAGACCTGGTTTAGTCCTGGTTTAGTTCTGTTTTAGTCCTGGTTTAGTCCTGGTTTAGTCCTGGTTTTAGTCCTGTTTTAGACCTGGTTTAGTCCTGGTTTAGTCCTGGTTAAGACCTGGTTTATTTGTCTTTTAGTCCTGGTTCAGTCCTGGTTTTAGTCCTGGTTTTAGTCCTGGTTTAGTTCTGTTTTAGTCCACTTTTAGTCCTGGTTTAGTCCTGGTTTAGTTCTGTTTTAGTCCACTTTTAGTCCTGGTTTAGTCCTGGTTTTAGTCCTGTTTTAGACCTGGTTTAGTCCTGGTTTAGTCCTGGTCTAGTCCTGGTTTAGTCCTGGTCTAGTCCTGGTTCAGTCCTGGATTTAGTCCTGGTTTAGACCTGGTTTAGTCCTGGTTTAGTTCTGTTTTAGTCCTGTTTTACACCTGGTTTAGTCCTGGTTTAGTTCTGTTTTAGTCCACTTTTAGTCCTGGTTTAGTCCTGGTTTAGTCCTGGTTTAGTCCACTTTTAATCCTGGTTTAGTCCCGGTTTAGTCCTGGTTTAGTCCTGGTTTAGTTCTGTTTTAGTCCTGGTTTAGTCCTGGTTTAGTCCTGGTTTAGTCCCGGTTTAGTCCCGGTTTAGTCCCGGTTTTAGTCCCGGTTTAGTCCCGTTTTAGTCCCGGTTTAGTCCTGGTTTAGTCCTAGCCTGAATAAGGCTAAAGCACAAAACAACACTAAAAACAGTTGTTTAGAGTGTTTTCACTGTCATCGTATCAGAATCAGTATTGATCGAGTATTGGTTAGGACTGGTTGGATCGGTTGGAGGATTGGTTAGGAGTATTTGGTGAGGAGTATGGTGAGAACAGCGCCTCCAGTTCCGCTCAGACTCAGAGTTCCTTCCTGACCTGATTTTGTCGTTGCAGATGTGGATGTGAAGCTCCAGGCGGAGGGGGGAGGCAGCTGTCAGTGCCCAGCCCGAGAGCACTGATCCTGGGGTATTTTTGGAGCGAGTGTGGCCCCTGCTCCAGGCGACATCCACAGTAATGAGACAAGAGCTAAGCCAGGACTGAACCAGGACTAAACCAGGACTGAACTAGGACTGAACCAGGACTAAACCAGGACTAAACCAGGACTAAACCAGGACTGAACCAGGACTAAACCAGGACTAAACCAGGACTAAACCAGGTCTGAACTAGGACTGAACCAGGACTAAACCAGGACTAAACCAGGACTAAACCAGGACTAAACCAGGACTAAACCAGGACTGAACCAGGACTAAACCAGGACTAAACCAGGACTAAACCAGGACTAAACCAGGTCTGAACTAGGACTGAACCAGGACTAAACCAGGACTAAACCAGGACTAAACCAGGACTGAACCAGGACTGAACCAGGACTAAACCAGGACTGAACTAGGACTGAACCAGGACTAAACCAGGACTGAACCAGGACTAAACCAGGACTGAACCAGGACTAAACCAGGACTGAACCAGGTCTAAACCAGGACTGAACCAGGACTAAACCAGGACTGAACCAGGACTAAACCAGGACTGAACCAGGACTGAACCAGGACTAAACCAGAACTGAACCAGGACTAAACCAGGACTGAACCAGGACTAAGCCAGGACTGAACCAGGACTAAACCAGGACTGAACCAGGACTAAACCAGGACTGAACCAGGACTAAACCAGGACTGAACCAGGTCTAAACCAGGACTGAACCAGGACTAAACCAGGACTAAACCAGGACTGAACTAGGACTGAACCAGGACTAAACCAGGACTGAACCAGGACTAAACCAGGACTAAACCAGGACTGAACTAGGACTGAACCAGGACTAAACCAGGACTGAACCAGGACTAAACCAGGACTGAACCAGGACTAAACCAGGACTAAACCAGGACTAAACCAGGACTGAACCAGGACTGAACCAGGACTAAACCAGGACTGAACCAGGACTAAACCAGGACTAAACCAGGACTAAACCAGGACTAAACCAGGACTAAACCAGGACTGAACCAGGTCTGAACCAGGACTAAACCAGGACTAAACCAGGACTGAACCAGGACTAAACCAGGACTGAACCAGGACTGAACCAGGTCTGAACTAGGACTGAACCAGGACTAAACCAGGTCTAAACCAGGACTAAACCAGGACTAAACCAGGACTGAACCAGGACTAAACCAGGACTAAACCAGGACTAAACCAGGACTGAACCAGGTCTGAACTAGGACTGAACCAGGACTGAACCAGGACTAAACCAGGACTAAACCAGAACTAAACTAGGACTAAACCAGGTCTGAACCAGGACTGAACCAGGACTAAACCAGGACTAAACCAGGACTAAACCAGGACTGAACCAGGTCTGAACCAGGACTGAACCAGGACTGAACCAGGACTGAACCAGGACTAAACCAGGACTAAACCAGGACTAAACCAGGACTGAACCAGGTCTGAACCAGGACTGAACCAGGACTAAGCCAGGACTGAACCAGGACTAAACCAGGACTGAACCAGGACTAAACCAGGACTGAACCAGGTCTAAACCAGGACTGAACCAGGACTAAACCAGGACTAAACCAGGACTGAACTAGGACTGAACCAGGACTAAACCAGGACTGAACCAGGACTAAACCAGGACTGAACTAGGACTGAACCAGGACTAAACCAGGACTGAACCAGGACTAAACCAGGACTAAACCAGGACTAAACCAGGACTAAACCAGGACTGAACCAGGACTGAACCAGGACTAAACCAGGACTGAACCAGGACTAAACCAGGACTAAACCAGGACTAAACCAGGACTAAACCAGGACTAAACCAGGACTGAACCAGGACTGAACCAGGACTGAACCAGGACTGAACCAGGACTGAACCAGGACTAAACCAGGACTAAACCAGGACTAAACCAGGACTGAACCAGGTCTGAACCAGGACTGAACCAGGACTAAGCCAGGACTGAACCAGGACTAAACCAGGACTGAACCAGGACTAAACCAGGACTGAACCAGGACTAAACCAGGACTGAACCAGGTCTAAACCAGGACTGAACCAGGACTAAACCAGGACTAAACCAGGACTGAACTAGGACTGAACCAGGACTAAACCAGGACTGAACCAGGACTAAACCAGGACTAAACCAGGACTAAACCAGGACTGAACTAGGACTGAACCAGGACTAAACCAGGACTGAACCAGGACTAAACCAGGACTGAACCAGGACTAAACCAGGACTAAACCAGGACTAAACCAGGACTGAACCAGGACTGAACCAGGACTAAACCAGGACTGAACCAGGACTAAACCAGGACTAAACCAGGACTGAACCAGGACTAAACCAGGACTGAACCAGGACTGAACCAGGTCTGAACTAGGACTGAACCAGGACTAAACCAGGTCTAAACCAGGACTAAACCAGGACTAAACCAGGACTGAACCAGGACTAAACCAGGACTGAACCAGGACTAAACCAGGACTGAACCAGGTCTGAACCAGGACTGAACCAGGACTAAACCAGGACTGAACCAGGACTAAACCAGGACTGAACCAGGACTAAACCAGGACTGAACCAGGTCTAAACCAGGACTGAACCAGGACTAAACCAGGACTAAACCAGGACTGAACTAGGACTGAACCAGGACTAAACCAGGACTGAACCAGGACTAAACCAGGACTGAACTAGGACTGAACCAGGACTAAACCAGGACTAAACCAGGACTAAACCAGGACTAAACCAGGACTAAACCAGGACTGAACCAGGACTGAACCAGGACTAAACCAGGACTGAACCAGGACTAAACCAGGACTAAACCAGGACTAAACCAGGACTAAACCAGGACTAAACCAGGACTGAACCAGGTCTGAACCAGGACTGAACCAGGACTGAACCAGGACTGAACCAGGACTAAACCAGGACTAAACCAGGACTAAACCAGGACTGAACCAGGTCTGAACCAGGACTGAACCAGGACTAAGCCAGGACTGAACCAGGACTAAACCAGGACTGAACCAGGACTAAACCAGGACTGAACCAGGACTAAACCAGGACTGAACCAGGTCTAAACCAGGACTGAACCAGGACTAAACCAGGACTAAACCAGGACTGAACTAGGACTGAACCAGGACTAAACCAGGACTGAACCAGGACTAAACCAGGACTAAACCAGGACTAAACCAGGACTGAACTAGGACTGAACCAGGACTAAACCAGGACTGAACCAGGACTAAACCAGGACTGAACCAGGACTAAACCAGGACTAAACCAGGACTAAACCAGGACTGAACCAGGACTGAACCAGGACTAAACCAGGACTGAACCAGGACTAAACCAGGACTAAACCAGGACTGAACCAGGACTAAACCAGGACTGAACCAGGACTGAACCAGGTCTGAACTAGGACTGAACCAGGACTAAACCAGGTCTAAACCAGGACTAAACCAGGACTAAACCAGGACTGAACCAGGACTAAACCAGGACTAAACCAGGACTAAACCAGGACTGAACCAGGTCTGAACTAGGACTGAACCAGGACTGAACCAGGACTAAACCAGGACTAAACCAGAACTAAACTAGGACTAAACCAGGTCTGAACCAGGACTGAACCAGGACTAAACCAGGACTAAACCAGGACTAAACCAGGACTGAACCAGGTCTGAACCAGGACTGAACCAGGACTGAACCAGGACTGAACCAGGACTAAACCAGGACTAAACCAGGACTGAACCAGGTCTGAACCAGGACTAAACTAGGACTAAACTAGGACTAAACCAGGACTAAACCAGGACTGAACCAGGACTAAACCAGGACTAAACCAGGACTGAACTAGGACTAAACCAGGACTAAACCAGGACTGAACCAGGACTAAACCAGGACTGAACCAGGACTGAACCAGGACTGAACCAGGACTAAACCAGGACTGAACCAGGACTAAACCAGGACTAAACCAGGACTAAACCAGGACTGAACCAGGACTGAACCAGGACTAAACCAGGACTGAACCAGGACTAAACCAGGACTAAACCAGGACTGAACCAGGACTGAACCAGGACTAAACCAGGACTGAACCAGGACTAAACCAGGACTAAACTAGGACTAAACCAGGACTAAACCAGGACTGAACCAGGACTGAACCAGGACTGAATCAGGACTAAACTAGGACTGAACCAGGACTGAACCAGGTCTAAACCAGGACTGAACCAGGACTGGACCAGGACTGAACCAGGTCTAAACCAGGACAGAACCAGGACTGAACCAGGACTAAACTAGGACTGAACCAGGACTGAACCAGGTCTAAACCAGGACTGAACCAGGTCTAAACCAGGACTGAACCAGGACTGGACCAGGACTGAATCAGGACTAAACTAGGACTGAACCAGGACTAAACTAGGACTGAACCAGGACTAAACCAGGACTAAACCAGGACTGAATGAAATGAACTAAAGGTAAAAGTTCACTGTTCACTTGATGACATCACGAGGTGGAACAGAGTGTTTGGAGCTTTGGAGATGTTACAGACGAATAATAAAGAGTTCCTCAAACATGAGAATGAAACAAACACGACTCCAGGAGTTTGAGGAGGAACATCAGAACATCAGAACATCAGGACCTCAGAACCTGGACTGAGCGTGGTTCTGGTTTGGTTCTTTCACAGTTCTTGGTGCAGATCTCAGGTTCAACGTTCTTTTATAACTGCTCCATTAAAGCTCATTTCCACAGCAGGACTTGGCCCGGTCTAACCTCGGTCTCAGGACTAAACCAGGACTGAACCAGGACTAAACCAGGAATGAACCAAAACTAAACCAGGACTAAACCAGGACTGAATGAAATGAACTAAAGGTAAAAGTTCACTGTTCACATGATGACATCACGAGGTGGAACAGAGTGTTTTCAGTCTAAGAGAAGAACTCGTGTTAAATCTGCAGGTTTGTGAGTGAAACATGAGAATGAAAATCTCCAGGTGACGAGGAAACGACATTAGACATTTCCCTTCGTTTGTTTCCGTCTTTTACGCGCAAACGGCGAATTCGCCTCTGAAAACGAATCTTTCTAAAAACTCCGGCTCGAGTGGAGATTCTGGAAAACTCCGGTTTGGCGTTTGGGTGTAAAGTGAGATCAACAGTTTTAGGAGCTGACGCACCAAAAGTGTCATTCTGATCGTCTTGCAGAGCGTTCGCCTTCGTTTTCAGAGGCGAATTCAGTCCTGGTTTAGTCCTGGTTCAGTCCTGGTTTAGACCTGGTTTAGTCCTGGTTTAGACCTGGTTTAGTCCTGGTTTAGACCTGGTTTAGTCCTGGTTTAGTCCTGGTTCAGTCCTGGTTTAGTCCTGG